>JBBPQJ010000004.1:0-37866 GCA_038092415.1 Xerocomus tenax
GTTCCAGACCAAGGTTAGCACTTACGATCCAATCTGGCTATAACCTTGATGTTTCCTAGATGACCTTATCCGATAAGATAAGATGAGATAAGGGAATGCATAGGGGCAAAAAGATAGCGTCGTAACAATGGTCAGTTAGACCAATCCCATTAGTCAATCATGTTAGTGATTGACAGTTATGCGATTGTCAATCATATGGATGACAAAGCAGGTCACAGGTACGATCTAATCTCAACTGGGACTGTGGATTACATCATCGACTGTGCAATCTACTGTGCATGGCTATGCTAACTGTGCATGACTGTGCATGGCTGTGCAACTGTGCAATGCTGTACGTTCAGCATGAACTCGATACTTTAGAGTTCAAACTCCTCTTTATCTTATCATATAA
Source organism: Xerocomus tenax (assembly GCA_038092415.1). NCBI lineage: Eukaryota > Fungi > Basidiomycota > Agaricomycetes > Boletales > Boletaceae > Xerocomus > Xerocomus tenax. Next base: position 392 of record JBBPQJ010000004.1, read on the forward strand.
ATACATTATGTATGTAATGATTAGATTAAGCGGTTCAGATAACATCCTATCATCTTATCTTCACTCTATATCTGAATCTACCAATCAAGACTATGACTCAAGTACTCTTTACCAAGTTATCTGCTAGTGGAGTGAGTCTCACACTCTGCATCATCCCTATTGTTGTAATGTGCACCAAGCGAAAGTTACTACACTTCTGTTATATCTTGCATGACTTGGCTTGTGAATTGAGGACTGTGATTGGATACAATAGTTTGGGACAATCTGTGATTTTTCCATACATGATGTAAATAAAGTTTGGCCGTGTCCAGGGCCAAGGTTGTCTTGACACATGATGTGAAGACTACTTCTTTTGAAAATCAATCAATGATGATGAGCACTGAATCATGTCCTGCTGAAGGTAGGAGATCTGTGACAAAGTCTACAGATACATTAACCCATGGTCCATTAGGAATTTGAAGTGGATTTAGCAAACCAGGCATAGCCTGATTAAACCCTTTCATCCGAGCACATCTATCACATCAGGAAATATAATCTTTGACATAAGTAGTGGCTTTAGGCCACCAGTAGCTTCGTGTGACCAAATCAATGGTCTTTTTATAACTAGAGTGACCAGCAATGGGAGAATCATGGCACAACTTGAGAACTTCTAATCTAAGATCTTCATCTTCTTGTTTCATAATGTCTGGTATGAATATTCTTCCTTTTTCATCATAGAGGAATCTATTGCATTCCTCACAGATATTCTTTTCCTTACACAACTTGATGACATCACTTTCCTTAAGCTTCGTCAATCTCTTAAAGATATTTGAACGTAATAGGTCCCCTTCATCTTGGATTATAACCGTGGTCGCAGTTTGTATCCTCTCCAGGGAAATCATAGTGATTCCCTTGTTATTTTCTTCTATACCAACAGTGTGATCTTCACTCCTTGAGAGTGCATCTGCTTTGACATTAGAAGATCCTACTTTGTAAACAAAGAGATAATTGAATCATGTTAAATATTGTGCCCATTGGGCTTGCTAATGATTGAGATCTTGGGCCTTCATAAAGTATTGCAAATTTGCATAGTCATTTCAGATTTCAAATTGATCTCTGGCCCCTTCAAGATAGTATCTCCATATTCCCAACACTCTGATGGTGCTCAGCATTTCTTTATCTGCGATTGGATAATTCCTTTCTTGTGGACTCATGCTATGAGAGGAGAATGCTATGGGGTGCCATTTATCTTCTTTAAGAATGGAGAGTACTGCTCTTGTAGTGAAATCTGATGTGTTGGTTTTTAACCAGAGCTTGCAATCTATATCAGGATATGCCAAGATTGGCACTGTTGTAAACTTTTCTTTAAGCATGTCAAATGCCATCTGCTGTTCCTCCTTCCAGGAAAAGAGTTGCTCTTTCTTTAAAAGGTCATTCAGGAGTTGTGCAACTTGCACATAATCTTTAATGAACCTTCAATATAAATTGGTGAGGCTGAGGAAACTTCTAACTCCTTTGATGTTCATAGGAGCTGGCCAATCAAGTATAGCTGAGACCTTCTTTCAGTCCATTTTGATTCCATCAGTGCTAACTACCATTCCTAGGTATTCAACCTCTTTAACGTGGAAGTGACACTTCTCAGGCTTGGCAAAAAGATCGTTTTCCTACAACCTTTGTAGTACTTTCTGGATGATCTTTGTGTACTCTTTAGGATCGTCTGTTTTGGTAAATATCATGACATCATTGATGTAAACAATGATGATGTCTTTCATATCTTCAAATAAATTGTTCATCATAGTTTGAAACGTGACAGGAGAATTACATAGTCCAAAGAACATAATAGTAGGTTCATAGGTCCCTTTGTGCATAACAAAGGTGGCTTTCTATTCATCACTTTCCTTGATGTGTACATTATTATACCCCCATCTCAGATCAAGAGTCATAAATAGCTTGGCTCCTTTTAGGCAATATACTAATTGGGAAATTAAAGGAAGCAGATAATTATTTCTTATTGTGTGTTCATTTAGATATCTGTAATCTTGTACCATATATTGTTGAAAATAGTGACTAGCGATGATATGTAACACTTATCTTATCAAGTGACAATCATGCTCACATCAGTCAGTCACAGTAGTGATGACTCATCAGTTACACTATTTCATTAGTCATTGCATAGCATAACATAAAGGTTATATGACTAATAAGACTTGACACGAGTCATTGTGACTAGGCACTGCTCATATTGTGCTATTGGCTGATAACCATATCACACCCTATTGGCTGTAGATATGAGAGACTTTAGCTATTCAAATAGAGCCACTTTTCCCATTGGACAAAGCTGATGTACATGTTTGTCTTACCAAATAGATACAAACAATTATGTACTGTATATAAGAAGAGATCCTTACTGCTCTCTCTTTCTAACGAATTATCATCAGTTCGTTCTTCCTGCTTACAACTAAGCAAGACCTCCTTGACTACCTTAACAATGTTCATCTACCAAGTGAGTGTTCCCACTTGGCTCATACCCCTCTGTCCCTTCGCTGTTCGGAGTACTTTGTATTCCAAAAGGTTATGTTATTAACTTTGAGTCATCCATTCATTTTGGCCCGCTATTCATCAAATTTGGCAAATGAGCTGTCATATTCTCCAGGGTCGGCAAATATTGTAACTTTGGAGCCACCAGATGACCCTGCATTCAATGTGGCATTGGCTTTTATCTTGTTGAGCTTCTTTTCTAATTTGCCAATAGTTATGTCTTGTCTAACGATAGCAGCATCTTGATCAATTAATTTTTGTGCCTGGGTAGCGATTACATTTTGTTGTTCAGTGACAGTGGCCTGCACTGCTTTTATATAAGCTTCGCTATCCCTCATCCAAGTAGACAGCACCAGCATTCTTTCTTCCCAGGCGATGCTTTTGTCAGCCATTTGGTCGATTACGGATGCAGACATGTTTAGCATGTCAGAAAAAGTATATATTCAAAGTTTAGAACTTGTAGTGAGGGCGTGGCTTGAGTGGGTTGTGCAGACAAAGTACTACGTGAGAGTTTTCTCCCCTTACTATTGTAGCCTCTACTTTTCACTTCTTGTATGAAGGTTCTCTTTTTCCTCCTCTTTGTTAATCTCTCCTTCTTCAAGCTCTCTTTTTACTCTGATGAGAGGGAGTATGATGGGGGAAGCCCCACATTTGGGCTCTGGAGTGACTTGGCAAGATTGAAAGATAAATGGGGCGACCGGCCCATAGACTTGTTCATGTACTTGACATAAAAGAACTGAAAAAGGAGGGAGCAGATTTATGTTTTCTGGCTTCTCAGATGGGAATATGAGTAGCTGGTCGTTTGGGTCTTCGGTGGGGTACCGAAGTTGAGGCAAAGGTGGTGTGAGCAGGGTGGTATGAACTGACATGACAGGTGAAAGGTTCAAGGTGTTGAGGCCTCTCAATCTGATTAAGGTGGATATGCTGGCTTCAGCAAGGTGCGGGTGCTTGAGAGTGTCTGGAACTGCGTGAAGAAGGTGAATATCTAATTCTCTTTCCAATAGTTTCAAGAAGTGTATTGCAAGCGTGAGTGAACCTTCTGATAAGCTTTACAGCGTGAGCAGAGACTGCTGCAACACACTCTCTGTAGCCCCTACTCTGGGGGGTTACTCTTGTGGGCATAGAATTTGTGCCCGCTCTATGTAGATGGTAGCATACAATGAGGTCGACATAAATATAGTCAGCTGAGATAGGAGGAGAGACCAGGATGTGCTATGGGGGAGAGACATCTTTGGGCACCACTATAGAGGATGTTGAATGAAGGAAACTTTGGCTTCTTGGGGTGCTGATGTAGTGGAGTGCAAGGTGATAGTGTTGGTAAAGTCTGGTTCTAATGAAACAACCCTAGACCATTTGGATCTTTATCAGATTGCACTAGAAAGCTTGGGCTTAGGAAGTGGACTGGTCTAGAGGAAGAACTCCAAAAAGAACCAGACTGGAGTATGTCTCTAGCTGGGCCCTTGGCTTATACACTACTCTATGTGTATGTATATGTTTGTACCAAATCTACTGATATGTTCTATAATAGTCCATACCCTAAACCCACAGGGCCTAGGGCATTACCATAGGACTGCATACATGAGGTGTACATATATGGTGCATGAGGAATGTATGAGGCACACAGCACGGAAATGAGAAACATAAGGAAAAGTGATGTTGCACAGCAACATGAGGTGAACATGTGTGGTTGGTGAGGAAAACATATGGATGACTTGAGGCATGACATCATCAATGATGTCATCAGGAAAAGGGTCTAGGATGTTCTGGACCAAGCTTAGCACTTATGATCTAATCTGGCTATAATCTTGATATTTTCTAGATGACCTTATCTGATAAGATAAGATAAGAGGAAAGCATAGGGGCCCAAAAGATAGTGTTGTAACAGTAGGTACAACTCAAATAGGTGGAGTGAGACTGTATGCGTGAATGAGACAGGTTGGGGACACATGAATGGGTTGAGTGATAGGACCAAATGGAAAACGGTCTGGGGCACACAAGTACAGATAACCTGTAGAGTAGTGAAAAGTAGTTGATCACTTTACCATATGCTTGTACAAAGTTCCTACAAAAGTTTCAAGCTTAGTATTGCAAACAATGAGATCTAGTGTCCAAGATATTTGGACACTTCAAAACAATATCCATTGGTGGACGCTAATTTATAGCATTGACAGATCAGTATCACAAAGAGTCTGTCATTGATTAGTAGTGTCCATTCATGGACACTGAGGAGACACGTCCCTCATACATAATAGTGTCTGTGACACTGATCTCAAACTTAATAGTGTTCTCAGATAGTGTCTTTACTATTTGTAGTGGTACTTGTACCTACTGACATCATATCCCAAATGGATATGGGTTGATACCAACCCATGCTACCTGTGGTGTGAACCATTACCCATGGTGTTGCAGACTCAACCCACAGGTTGTCAAACAAAAGCCAATAGTATATATTCAGATTATAGCTAAAAGTTGGTCAATAAAAGCGACCTTCCAGTGATCTAGTAAACATACTTGATTCTGTTTGTCATTGAAGCCAGCTGGTACAATGATTTTGTAGCAGTCTAACCACTCTTCTCGGACAATATTTTCAGCAGTATGAATCTATTCATCTTCTCAGTTCTGCTCTCAAAAATACTGAAGTTTCAATCCTGGATGAAGCACTTCATTGAAAGCGCAAGACATCCATGGTGAGTGAGTTTTAATAGATATTGATCTGGAAGCCAAGTCAAGACATACCCATGGTGATTCTATACACATTAGAGTAATCTCTTACTACTGATCTATCTTGTTTCGAGCAAGCTTCATTGCTGAGCATATAGCTATACTAAACATTCCTTGTGATTTCTGATCTAGATGATTATTGAGTTTGTCCATTGTAGGAATGATAGCTGTAACTGACACTGAGCTTTGTGAGAAGAACAAAGTTGCCTGTTTATAGCGCTATAAGGCAGTAAGTATGAGATACATCCAACAATGACCAGGCTTCACAATGTGCCCACTATATAGGAAGTGCCTTGAGAGATGAGTGGACAACTACAAATGACAGTTGATGAACCTATAAAGCAACAACCTTCAATAGGAGTACAAACACAATTGCATGGGTGAATGAAATACATGAAAAGCTGACAAGAGAAGTCAATAAAGGCAAAAATCTGAGCAATAACCCATAGTCCTTGAAAACTGTGGGTTGTGTATAAAGGATCAAACAAAAACCGTGGATTGTGCATAGAGGATCAAATCACCAATACGATTTGGAGCACTCATCTACCAAAGGACATCCTTGAATGCTGTCCAACAATCTTGTACAGCAACAATAGTAATCTTGCATGCTGACACAATGAAATACTCTATAGATGGAGGAAGAATGGTATTTACTGTAATAAAATCTTGTCTTATAATATCTATAGAAATATGGTGTAGTATTACTCTTACATAGGTACTAGTATTATACTATGGAGAACTAACAAAGTGTTATTTGATTATATGAGAGTCAAATCAATGTTACTGGATCATATGGATAAGAGTATATATTTAAAAAGTACAAGGAGAAACAAATCAGAAACAAGAGAAGATTTTATTATGTTGACTATAGCATTCACAGAGGCCTCCTTGATGGAATTCTTTACTGGCTGTGAGCATAATAGGGTGCTGATGATGAAATGAACATAATAAATGACCTCAACCACACTATTGATCTTGTTAGCAATGATTTGTTATATTTGTTCATAGAAGAGGATTTAGGAGGATATTCACTACAATAGTTTTACTTCTCTAATTGGCCTTTGTGATAGACCCTGACTACAACAGACTATCTTATGTTGGTTTGAGATACAATTCCTCATCAGAAAAGATCAAAAAAGTAGAAAAAAATAGTATTTTCCCTGTCAGTAGAAGAAGAGTATTCTATGACAATAATAAAGGAATTTGTATGTGATAGCATAGTTTATATATACTGTATCATACTTTATTACATAATGGTGACATAATATAGCATTTACCTAACTTATGTAACCATCTTACAGCACTCCAGGGTCTAATGTATGTAATAGAAGCATAAAGTCAAAAAACTGTCCCAATGAGTTGCCATTTTGTTATGGCTGCCATTTCATCAGATCTCAACTGATTCCTTTGATTCTTACATGGATAGAAGGCCAAGAGTGAGTGCTTCATTTCATATACCCATATATTAGGTCTGGGGTAGGGGTTATTGGGGTTAGGAGCCATTTAATGCAAAACATGCAAACATTGGGACAGTTTTTTGAGCCATATGTGATGCCTTCGATAAACTTGAAGGATCTACTGTTAGATGATCGAGTCGTTAACATGTTGAAAGAGGGTGCTATGACCCTTCTGAGGAGAGGACTAGCTGTAAGGCGTACTCACATGTAGTTGTAAGAGGTCAAGATGTTATTAGATCTCAGATGCTGAGTTTGAACTTATATACACAACAATCATCTAATATTAATGGGGAGGCTTCAGCTGTGAGCACTACACCATGGGACTTAGACAATGAAGAGATTGCTTATATGTACAATACATGCTGCAACTACTGATAGCAAGGCACTCAAACTAAGGACTGTTGAAGAGGCTTGAAAGCAGAACAATGAGCCATGATGGGAAGAGGGAATCAACACCAAACTCAAGAGCCTAGCTGATGCAAATACCTGGAACATCATACCTTGTCCACAAAAAGGCACCAACATTGTTGATAGCAAGTAGGTCTTCAGAATCAGAAAAATGTGGTGGGCGAAATCAATAAGTACAAAGTGTGACTTGTTGTGCATAGATTCATGTAAGTATATGTATAGTTTGGACTACTATGAAACTTATGCTCCCATCACTCATCTCGCGTCTCTCTATTTCATCCTTACCCTTACAGCTCGTCATTACTGAGATATTGATGTATTCAGTTTTCACAGCACTTTTCTCAACAGAAAACTCGATGACAATGAAGTTATGTATATACATGGAACTTCTGCCCAGGTTCAACAAGGCTGGCCACAACATAGTTGCATGCCTTTGCATTGCACTTTATGAATCAAAGTAGGAGGTGCTCAAATGGTACAAGTGCCTTTGTGCTGAACTCGCACACTTGGGTTTTTGTTTTACAGAGGCCAATTGGGGGATATTCATAGCAAAGATTGGACATGAGATTCTACTACTCACATCATATGTCGATGACTCTATGGTAACTAGTAGCTCAAAGAAGCTCATCTGCGACTTCAAAGCTAAAATTGGTACTTGTCTAAAGATCACAGATCCGGGACCTATTAGCTAGCTGCTCAGTATGAAGATGATTCATGATCATGAGCGTTGAACACTGTCTATCTCACAAGAACCATACATTGAGGCCATACTAGCCAAATACAACTTCACCAACACAAAACCACTATTTATTCCAATGGACTGTTTCTTTGACACTCTATAATACTCCTCCAATATTATCACCACCCCTATATTTTCTCCTACTCCCAAGTCTCCTTTTACCATTCTTTCCACTTTCTCTGCTTTCTGTATCATTCTTGTTGTTACGACGCTATCTTTTCGCCCCTATGCTTTTCTCTTATCTTATCTTATCGGATAAGGTCATCTAGGAAACATCAAGGTTATAGCCAGATTAGATCGTAAGTGCTAACCTTGGTCTGGAAAGTCCTAGACTCTTCCCCTGATGACATCATTGATGATGTCATGCCTCATGTCATACATATGTTTTCCTCATTGATAACACATGTTTGCCTCACGTCGCTATGCGACATCCCTCCTCCTCATGTCTTTCATATCAGTGCTGTACGCCTCATGCTTACCTCACGCTTTACATGCATACACCTCATGTACGCAACCCTATGGCATTGCCCTAGATCCTGTGGGTATAGGGTATGGACTATTATAGATCGTATTGGTAGATTTGCTACAAACATGTACATACATTATAAGTAGTATATAAGCCAAGGGCCTAGCTGGAGATGTCCTCCAGTCTGGTTCTCCTTGGAGTTCTACCTCTAGGCCAGATCCCTCCTAAGTCTAAGCTGTCTAGTGCAACCTGACAAAGTCCTAGTGGCTTAGGGTTGTTTCACTTGTCCCTCAACTTCAAATTTTCAATGCTCGTATCTGATCTCATCTGAGCTTATTTTCCTATCGATTTCAATGCCCTCAGCATATCTCTAGCAGCTATTCCAGCACTTCTCATCTTCAATGTATCCTCAATGGTCGTTCTAGCATTTCCATCTCCCTTGTTCTCTTGGAGTCCCAAGAAACACTCTGTTGGCAAAGGATCAATATTACTAGGTGAACTGTTGTTTGTTGCACAAGTAATGATAACTCACCAACTGATATCTGCAGTTTTTCACCATCACAGACCCTACATATCAGCTCACAAATACTATGTTTGTTTCTCAGGGTCTTATTTGAAGTAGCTCAGTCTAACCCCCAATCTATAGTCTGATCTTAAGCTTCATTATCATTCACATCCAACTCTAACTCTACCATCACCTTTCTTATATACGCAGTGGGTATATTGAAGGTGGATTGTGTTTTCGTTTACTTTTTTTTCCCTTTTGCTCTTTTAATTTACTAGTTTTCCACCATCTGGCCAGGTTGTATGACTGGTCTTGCTTTCTTTGTTCCCAACAGTCCAGGTGGCTGTCAAGTATTGTTGACATAGGTTGTAGTCTTTGTAAGTGTCTCACTTTTGATCCAAGCTATCTCATTGATGGCTTCTTTATTTTGCTTGTCTAATTCAATCTGTCAGTCTGTTTGTCCTCTTTTGTCCTCTACTTCCTGTTGGGTCTGGTGTACTTGTTTTTCAACCAAACCAGGATGGGAAAACCTATGTTGAGGTTGAGTAGAGACCATAACTAGACTACATGAATGAAATACTAGCTTAACTGTCTAGATTTTGAGACACAAAACACCAATATGAAGATACAACACATGAGATCTAAGACATGAAACTTGTGACATGAGAGACAGTTTGCGATGTGAAACTAGAGCCAAGACAAAAGTTGAGAGTCAAAAAGGAGAACTGATATATGCAACAAAAGACTTGGACACAAGCTGATGGATGAAACAGACCACAAGAGCAAGAGATAAGACACAAGAGCAAGACAAAAGAGATAAGAGCAAGAGATGAGAGACAAGAGTAAGATACAAGAGATACAAGACAAGATAAAAGACATAGGTGCAAGACATAAGACAAGTACTTGAGTATTGAACACACCCAGAAGTAAGTTGGAACAAAAGTCTGTGTTTCCATGACACTGTTTACACAATCACTCTAGACACAAGACATAAGACACAAAACAAGTGAGCCTAAGGTCGAAAACAGGCCAATTTATATGTTTCCTTTTACATGGCCATAAAACTCATAATATCTAAGTACATACATCTCACTTTAGATGCAAGATCTAGGACACAAGTGTTACAACACTATCTTTTTGCCCCTATGCTTTCCTTTTCTTATCTTATCGGATAAGGTCATCTAGGAAATATCAAGATTATAGCCAGATTAGATCGTAAGTGCTAACCTTGGTCTGGAACGTCCTAGACCCTTCTCCTGATGACATCATTGATGATGTCGTGCCTCACGTTATCCATATGTTTCCCTCACCTATAACACATGTTCGCCTCACATCACTGTGTGACACACCTTCTCCTCATACTTTTCATATCAGTGCTGTGCGCCTCATGTATTCCTCACATATTACATGCGTACACCTCATGTATGCAGCCCTATGGCAATGCCCTAGACCCTGTGGGTATAGAGTATGGACTATTATAGAACATATCGGTAGATCTGATACAAACATGTACATACATTAGTATTAGTATATAAGCCAAGGGCCCAGCTGGAGACATCCTCCAGTCTGGTTCTCCTTGGAGTTCTTCCTCTAGACCAGTCCTTTTCCTAAGTCCAAGTCTTCTAGTACAACCTGATAAGATCCAAGTGGTCTAGGATTGTTTCAACAAGCGTAAGACACCAGTACTAACTTGAATACTATCAGCATTAATAAGCAAAATGTAAGCAAAATTACGTCTTTACCCTCTTCTGATCATATAGTTTGTACAATTTAAATAGAGACCCAAAGTCTAAGATATAGAACAAAATGAGACCTAAAATCTAAGACAAGCAAGAGGTATGTTTGTCATTTCCTAACTACTACAGACTTACAATATAGTCCAAGATAGGAGTAAGAACTTGGAGTTGGAGTCAATATCCAAGATCAACTGCTATAGTATTGACTGGAGGGTAAGTAGAATTTCAGTCTATAGAATTTATATGATTTATGAGATTTATTATAGAGAAAGAATGAAGATACATATCATACAATAAAATCAAAGTTCGAAGAAGTATGTCCTCATGCAAGTATTGAGCTTTGTAAGACTTATCATTATTAAAGATCAACTTACTATAGAGTTTCTACATCAGCCTAGAAAATACTTCTGTGTAGCTCCAATGGCTGATTCATGTTGAAAGGGGTTTAGAACACTTCACAGTTGGACCTATGTATCATAGAAATTCGATGCATCATTCTAGTTCTTTAGCTCCAACTCAATGACCTCACCAATATCCTTGTCTACAGACAACTAGAGAGAGAGATGAGGAAAATCTTCCTGAAGGATCACTTTTCATCCAACATCCTATTTTAGATGGTAGGCAGTTAAGTTCTACCTAGTGTTATGCTTTGTGATTGAAACATTTATTTTATACAAGGACACCATGTAATCAGGAGGATGTTGATCTACCTCCTGATACTCAACCTTCACATACTAGCCCAAAAGCATCTACAACCAATAATCCATGACATCCATTCTAACATCACTCTCAGTATCAGCTAGCTGTTTTTTGTTTTATAAAAACAAAACACCTTGAAATCAAATAGAAGACTTGATGGATATTTGGGCATCTATGCCAGAATGGGATGGCTAGCCCCCTCCTTTCTCCAATCATAGTGATCTTCTTAGAAAAATTGATTCCATCACAGGATATCTTACTTGGGAATGTCTATCAGTATCTCATACTGATGCATCTGTTGAGGATGCGTCTATTCCTATATGGAAAAGGGCCTCCTATGATGTATACTTTAGAGCTCTAGAGCCATTGGCTGATCTTCAGCTGGCAAACCCAAAGTTCAAAATCATATTAATGATTCACCAAAACAGGTATTTGGAGATCAACACCAGCATGTATGAAGTAATCTTATGGCAGGAAATTGGGCATGGAGACAGTGTGCAAGTACCTTTATCATAAAATCTTGATAGACACTCATTGGATTGTTTATTTAGAATAAACTCTACAAGGATCCAAACAATCATAGGGCCACATTTGTTCCAATGGTCCTTGACAGTGATAAGACAACTGTCTCAATGGCTACTGGAAACAATAAATACTATCCTCTAAGTTTATCAATTGGAAATTTGCACAATTCTATGCATAAAGATCATGGGCAGGATGTTTTGTTGCTTGATTTTTCGACAATTCCTAAGGGTAAGCCTATCACCTCTCAAGCCTATCATGTCATATATATTCAAGTTTGTACTAATATTCTATAGTTGATCATGAGCATGAAAACAGTGTTGAGTTTTGAAATTTTTAAAAACACTTGTTTCACATACCATTGAAGGCTATCTTTGAAACCATGCATCCTAGCATGTTACAACCAAAAGTGAATATGGCCATTATCATTGTATCATTTATGATCTTGGACTATATATTGTTGATTATCCTGAACAAGTTCTATTGGCTTGTATTGTACAAAGCTAGTGTCCAATATATGTGGCTTTTACTGTGTTTTTTATATCTTTAAGAACACATGAGCATACATGCTCAGTAATGAGGCTTTCATCTGAAGTTTTATGCAATATCCTAGTAAATTACATATTGAGTTTTAAGATTGAGACTTTTACAGACCATATATATGGAAAGCCCTTTACTACTCATTTTCCTGGAGCAAACATTCATGAGCTAATAGCTTCAGATCTTCTACATCAGCTTATTAAAGGAGGGTTCAAAGATTGTATTGTTACTTAGGTGGAAACTTACTATGAGATTACTTGGAGCAAAGCCAAAGCTTTGATGGATGAAATTGATAGACAGTATATTTGTTGTTTATATTACTCAGTCAAAATGTTAAAACTATAGACTAGTATTGCAGTGGTTCCATCATTTGCTGGACTTAGAAGATTTCCAGAAGGAAGAAAGTTCAAATAATAGACAGGAGATGATTCCAAAGCACTTATGAAGGTATGTGATCATTATACTATGAATATCAAACTATATTTCAATGATATCAGGGGTTTTTACCAGCTATTGTAGGACTTGTACCAGAGGATGGTACAAGCCTACCTTCATGAACTTTTGTTACCTTGCTCAACAGTCATCATTAGATGAGGGTGACTTAACTACTTTGGAAGATACACTACAATGCTGGGAAGACTGCTAATCTATCTTTTTGGAAACTTATGTTTGACCTAATAGAACCTCAATCCCTCATTTGCATTCACTCAAACATTATATCTCTCACATCCAGGATTTTGGTGTCCCTAATGGTCTATGCTCCTCAATCAGAGTGTCAAAGCATATTCATACAGTCAAATCCCCCTGGAGATGTTCCAATCATCATGAAACTTTAAGTTAAATGCTATTGACCAATCAACAGCTTGATAAATTGGCTTACTTTAAGGCTACTCATACAGATATGTAATTCAAGGATTTACTATACTTTATGGACATAAAAAATCAAAGGCTTAAAAGAACTCAGAAATCATGCCTGGATGATCCGGACATTCTGGTATTGATCACTTTAGAAACATATATCATGATAGAGACTGGAGAAGTCACTTTGGGAATCAGAAATGATAAATCATCCAAGATGTGATATTTGTTAATATAGTTAAAGAATATGAGCAGAAATAGCTAATAATGGATATGTTATCGAATATTACCTGTCTTAGGACTCTTGGAGTTACATAAGAGGTTTGATTACATTAATATGTAGACACATTTTCACAATAAGATCCAGTCTGAAAGGCTTAGAGCTGTTTATGGTGACATTGGTGCATTTATAATATTAGCAACCCACTTTATGAATAATATTCCCAGATTGGATCTGAAATTTATATTGGAATTCACTTCAACTAATGTAAATCTACGAATGGTTGCAGACTTTGCACTGTGCTGTACCACAAGAATATGTCTACAAAGGACATTTTAATCGAGGTATTTGAAGGAAGATGAAATTTGCTAAAGACAAATATAGTGATTCTGATGCAGAGTGATCCAAATAGTGATGTGAATCAACATATATTTAACTTGGAAGCTGTAATTGACTGTATTCTACATTTAGACTGTCTCCTCTGAGATGATGACATATGACTCTGTCACACATGACCTATAGGAGTCCCAAAGCTATCTTGCCCAACATGCAAAACAAATGTGAATATACAAGCAAAGGAAAGAGGAAAGGACAGTGTCAGGTGGAATTCCTCATGTAGAATGGTGAGCATAGGAAGTCCAGTAAAACCATCATATGTTAGAGATTTGAGGTCAGTTAGTTGCATCATTTCTACCTCATAGATTATCCCCTTCCAGGTGATCCTTACAAAGTCTGTTGAAGGAAATATGGAACTGAAAGTCCAGAAGTCTGAGATTATTGCCTGGAAAGGAATTTTCTAGGGAAATCTCTTGATGATCCAGAAGAACTACACAAAGTAGATAATATATTCAGACTATAAAACAGAAGATTGAGGTCCATGTCACAATTATTTACTAGGGAATAAAGGGTATACCTCTTCCAATGTTCCTGACTGTTCCCACTGCTGTTTCTTTTCTTCTACTCCATGCCTGTTATCCTGTGTTCTTTCTAGAGAATTCAATCAAAGAACATACTGTTGATCTTTCAATATACTTACTTTCACTTCCCTCGACCCTGATGAGATTGCCTATAGAAAGTGATTGAGTAACGTACTGAAAACAATGAATAATACTCACTTCTATATTCCGAGATCTGCACCTTTCCGAGATCACACCTAACCACAAACTCTTTAAGCAGTTCTTCAACTGTTTGAAATTGGCATGAGACCTGTTCTTCATCAGCATGGTCCCAAAATGGTAGTCTGCAGTCTGTCAGCATTATGATAGATATACATATTGCCTATAGGGTTCCAGACCCGAGATCATATGTCTGATATTGTGAGCTTCCTCCATGATGATTTTTGATATATTGAAATCATTGAACTGAAGTCATACATGATGTCACTGGGTTGTGGTATCTCAAGTTGCATGCTACTATTTAGCAAATAAAGGCTTGCACCTCTTGAACCTATGTCAGAAATATTTATTATGAAATAGGTCCTGTTAGCAAGTTCGAGAATCCTTTACATGGTTGATGGTGGTGATGATTGATAGTGTTGAACGTTTGTTGGCTTTATGTTTGCAATGGCTTGTACATATATGATTAACACCTGGCCAAAAGAGATTATGTAAAATAATAAAAATCCTAGTGTTCCGTGCATCCTATTGCGGTCTATCATGCATTCCATGTGTACAAGGTATTCATTGTTGTGTGATCCCTGTCCATGCTAGTATGTGGTCAAGATTCACAATAAAGATCAATACTACATGTGATGTATACAACCCTCAGCTCCTCCTGTTCACTCTTGCAAACCTTGACATCTGAAATTCCAAGGTGGCAAGCCTTGCAAAAAGCTGTCACTCTATCTCCTTCACAATTTTCTTGTCTTCCTCCAAATATGTCATCTTTTTGGTTAACTCTCAGGCAAGCAGGCAAGAGACTTGAGCACTTTGGACTTGTTTTTCAATCCAAGTGATATATGTATTAGAAGCTACAGTCTTACGTTGCACAGGATTAATGAACCTGACTATGTTGATTTTTTAGTGGGACCTGACCTGAAACTGTGAACATACTTTCCTTCTGATTTGAGAACACTGGTGTCATAAGCTTCATTTTGTTTCAATCTTCTGACAATCAAAATTTCAACTTAGCTTCTCTTTCTCATGTATTCTGGTTGTAGTGCCAGCCTTTTGTGTATTGGGGTTGAGCTCAGCAGGTCTGAGGTCTTTCTAGATGTTGTAATTTCCTTGGTAGCAACAAGTCTTCCCTCAGCAAGCTGATCTAGCTGGTTTGGGTCAAGTTCTCATGTTAGATCCTCATGTATAGATTTGAGAATGAGGTTGGTTTCTGGATCCCATGTGAGTAGTGGCTGTGAGGACAAGTCCTTTGTGAGACATCTTGCTGTTTGCAAACAGTGAGAGTAACAGAGGAAATGGAGGAAGGAGCTAAGAGAGGGAATAAAGGAGTAACTTCTGAAATGATAGTTAATCATGTGGTATTCTTTCTCTGGCAGATTTTAGGCCTAGGACATGGTTTCTGTTCCCATGCTAGCGGCTCAGATGAGGTTGCATGTATATTGCTATTGTTGATTCCTGAAGTTATTGATGATGAAGGTGATGCTGGGGCATGTAATGATCTGAAGACATACCGTTGTATGTCATATCTGAGCTCAGCCTAGATATTTTGATTGCCTCAGAAGGTTGATTGGTCAGAAGGTATTTTGCCACCATCCACCATATCAGTATTTCTGCTTTTCAGCAAATACCTCTTTACTTACTTTCTTCTATCAAAAATTCATCAATTTTTTTGGTAATCCTCAAGAAGACTGAATGTATTCAAGAAAATCAGTGAATTGACTCTGAAATAGTTTCCTTACTATTTGATAGTAGCTCTTTCCACCACAAATCATCTTCCTTGAGCTCTGGGAGTTCCGTAGGTACATTCATATAATCAGAACTATTGACCAATGGATCATCGGTGCATACCTTGTCAAAGCAAAGTGTGACATGCTTCATTCCACTCTTATAGTGAGCTTTGAGCATCCAGGAAAGGCTAGTGAGTAGCTGAGATTATGATGATTATTTACTTGCATGTATAAAGTTCACAAACTGGTAAGATGTATATTATACTTTGGAATTGGTTGATAGGATGAAATGTCTTACCACTTCGTGTACAAGATTGTCTTGCATCCATTCTTGCCAGACTTCTTTTGGCTGAATTATGTTTGGAATCATTTGAAGCACTGCCTGGATGTGAGCAGTAGTGACTAGCATCTATAGATCGATAGTGTTTATGGAATGCTATGATAATAATATTAAGGTTGTTAGAACCATTCGTTGGTCAAACCGGTCAACACATGAAATCCATGTGATGTTTATTGTGAAGGTCAGGAAATTTGGTCATACCCAGGAGTCGGGCTACCCAAGGCTAGACTACATACAGTACAGTAGTCTCTCTTCAGCTGCTCACTTGTATCTGTCCTCACCCATTGTGTGTATGTACATGCACTTGTACACAATGCCTACCAATTTTCCCACTCTTTTTCAATCTTATGCCAACTCTGGACACTCCATAATAAGTGCGTTGCTCTGCCATCAGGTATTGCCTACTGAGTCATTCAGTTGCTACCTCTTCAGTACACTAGCAGATCACACCAGTAAGTTTATTCTTATTTTCAACTTTTGATTTTCCTTTAATGTTTCACTATTTCTTTTTCTTCCTGCTTTTCCAGTTGTGTACCTTAGATCCTTGCTAATTTATTTACAATATAACTACCCTTTCCAGTCTGATCCTATTCATTGAGTCTAACAGAAGTGTAGTAACTTCCACTTGGTGAGACGATGCAGAGTGTGAGACTCACTCCACTAGCAGATAACTTGGTAAAGAGTTCTTGAGTCATAGTCTTGATTGGTAGATTCAGATATGAGAGTGAAGATAAGATGATAAGATGTTATCTGAACTGCTTAATTTAATTGTTACATACATGATGTATTTATATGATAAGCCAATTGATCTTAGTCCATGTAAAGGAGGCATCTAGATGTGAAGCCAGCAAAGTCGAGTTGCAATGGTGCAACTCTGATGATATTCATGATGCATAGGAGCTCAGGAGCCCCATACATCGCCAGGATAGTGCAGGGCATACATGATGAGCCACTAGGAACACATAAAGCAAGGGGAATGGGAGGGTCGGGTAGCGCAAAATACAGGCCTGGTGGGACAGGGAGAATACTCTATGAGAAAGACCTACAAAGAGAAGGACAAAAATGTGCACCTGGTGGGACAGGGAGAGAACTGGCAGAAAAGAGTTTGAAGCGCAGTTCCTGTGGCCCACCAGGCGGAGTTTGTAAGCAGTGGCAAGGCAAGATGCTCCAGGGAGGCTGACTAGACCAATTAGTCTCGTGTAAACAAGCTTTAAACCCAAAGATTCTATCCAATTAACCCTACTTTACCATAAAGCCCATTTCTACCTCTGCTAGAGCCAATATCCTCTTTCTCTCTGAATCTGGCCTTTCTGCTAGGAAGATATCTGGTCTAGGGAAGTCTACTGTGGCTAGGGTTATCAAAGAGATTCATCCAAGCAAGGAAAACATCAAATTAGGTCCTCGTTTCAAGCTTTTTCCTGCTAACAGAAGGAGAATTGTCTCTAGTATTACCTCTGGCAAGGTTGAAAATGCTATCCAGGCAACCCATCTCATCAATTCTGCCCTCTCCTCTCCTGTCTCTTCCCAAACTGTTCGCAATGTGCTAAAGTCTACATCTCTAAAGGCTGTAGTCAAGAAAAAGAAACCACTCTTTTCTGTTAGGCATAGGAAACACAGGTTGGCCTTTTCTCTCAAGCACCAACACTAGACTGTGGAGGACTGGACTAGGGTAATTTGGTCAGATGAGACCAAGATTAACAGGATTTATGTGTGGAAAGTGGCAGGAAAACCTCTGCAAGACAAGGAGGTATAGGGAACAGTAAAGTTTGGAGGAGGTTCCTTGATGGTTTGGGGATGCATGGGCTGGAATGGAGTGGGAATTCTTGCAGAGGTGGAAGGGAGGATGAATGCTGAGCAGTATGTCTCCATTTTGGAGGATCATATGCTTCCTACCATGGAACATTCTGGAATCCCTGAGGAGAGCATAAGATAATGACCCCAAGCACACCTCTAAAAGAGTCCAAGAGTGGCTAGAATCTCAAGGTATCAAGGTTCTTGATTGGCCAGCACAATCTCCAGACCTTAGTCCTATTGAACATCTCTGGCAAATCCTTAAAAAGAAGCTCAACAGCCATACTACACCACCAAGAGGGTTTTGGGAGCTTTGGGAAAGGATTGACCCTTTGTATAGTCTGTGTTTTTGCAAGGTCTTGACCCTGTTGATTTGATACATGACTCCACTGTATTTAGCTGTTTCCTCAAGCGTATTGACCCCATTTTGGGTAACTTAAAAGAGGTTCATGAGTGTTGGTCACAGGTAGAAGAAAAGGTGTTCTAGTCTCTGTGGATGCTGTTCACTTGTGAGAGTTGGGACATGGATGATGAAAATGCTTATAGTCTTCTGCATTGTACCTCTGTATGATGTTTTTGTAAAACTGTTTTCTCAGTCATAGGAACCTGCATATCCAAACCTCTAGGTGTTTAATACAAGCACTTTATCCCCAATCAATTGTGATTTGGACAGAAACTTTCACCTACATCTCTGTATTGCGATTGACACATTTCTACCTCCTGAGCTCGACAACCTCCACATAGAGCAACTTGATGTTATGAAATGCGCCCTCCAGGACTCTAACATTTTTATCACAGGCGCAGCTGGCAAGTATAATTGCCACCTTTTATTTCTGCCACTACTGACCTTTTAGGAACAGGAAAAACACACCTATTTTCCAAGATTTGTGAAGCATTTTTGCACATGTATGCAGATCTGTCTGCAGTCACCATCATTGCTAGCACAGAGACTGCAGCCTCAAGGTTCAAAGGCAAGTTCTCACATTCCAAAGCTTCCATCTTTGCATATTTGGCCTTGAAGGACAAACACTTCCTTCAAGCATGCCTCTTGCACATACTTTACAAAAGGTCGGAAGAAAGACTGCCGCTCTACAATGATGGATAGACAGACATTCGTGTGCTCTTGATTGATGAAAGTAGGCTTCATTTTCTAATTCCATTGTTTTGTTCATATGTGTAGTCTCTATGCTTGACACTTGCTACCTTGATCTCCTCGACAGTGTTTCCTGTGCTATTAGACATGACCAATGACCCTTTGGCAGAGTTCAACCTCTTAATTTATTCTCTCATTTGTCAACTCCTCAAACCTATCTGTTCAGTTGATTACTACAGGGGATTTTTTGCAGCTCCCTCTGGTTGAGTCCCAGTCTGGCAAAATTCACCCTGCGTTCCTCTCACTCTCATGGATTGCAGCTACCACTCACTTCATTAACCTCACGACCGTGCACCGCCAATCAGATCCAGGTGTGTGCTATGCCTTGTTATCTGTGATTGATGCCAACCTTTTCCAGAGTTCATGACTTTGTTGAGTGAATGTAGGGTTGGCTTGCCCCCCTTGCATTCCTTATGCATACTTGCCCAATTGTCCTATCTATTGGACTTTTTTACACCTATTCTATGTCATCCCATACAGCTTTACACCTGCAGATGTAAAGTGGACTTTACAAATCTCAATTGGCTAAATTCTCTGCAAGGTCCCTCCATTTCATACATCGTACAAGACAGTCCTTTCGATGCTCACTTTCTATCTTACTATGCTGATATGCCTGTCAATGTTAAACTTACCCTCAAAGTTCGTGCACGGGTCATGCTATGAAAGAACTTGGGTAGTGGGTTGTTCAATGGCTCCACTGGCCATGTTCTTGGGTTTAACCCATCTGAACAGCTGCTCGAATCAGGTGCAGCTATAACTGCACTCTTTGACTAGTGTATTAGACAAGTTGGACCCACCATTCTGACTTTCCCCCCTACCTTTACTCCCCAGTCCTTTCCGCTTGTTTAGTTTAAGCTATGTTCTGGAAAAGAGCATGTGTACTGCCAACCTGAAACTTTTAGAGTTGAGAATGAATATGGGCAGTTTGTTGTGATGCAGACCTAGGTAGGTTGCTCTTTTTGGCTTCTTTGCTTACTCTTGGATGATTTTAGGTACTGCTCATTTTCGCATGGTCGACAACCATTCATAGCAAGTCACAAGGACGGATGATCCCCAAGGTTGCCGTAGACTTTGAGGGAATTTTTGCCCCTGGTATGTGCTCTCCTCATGTCTTTAGCTCCCTTCTGACGGCTACCCAGGTCAAGCCTATGTTGCGCTCTCTTGTGCAAGTACTCTCAATGGGTTGCAGGTGGTGAACTTCAATCCGTTGTTGGTGCGCCAACCTTCCTGCATACATTCTCTGATTTCTGAATGTAATATAGATACAAGCTGACCTCCATGTTGTTCAGTAGCACTTGGATACCTTTCAAGAGTTGAAGCTTCAACTTTTTCATTTAAATGATACATCTAGTCTCTTGCACAATGACTGATACCCATGAGAAACTTACAACCTTGGCGACTATCGTCCTTCAAAGCAGCAATGGTACTTTCCTTTAACTTCCTGCTCAGCTTTAACCATGACCAACATATAGTTGTCTTCCTGTGGATGAACTACTCCCACCATGCTTTGACTGACTTTTTTATATTCAATTTTAGACCAAGCCTGGCTGACTTGACCCATACTGCCTTCAATTTTCTGCATAAATGACTATGCATCCTTATAAATTGACATCTGCCCCAAAAATCAGCATATCCTTTGTATCATCAGCAATTCTTTCAGAATTTTGTTGAGGAAGTCATTTGCACACTGTTTGTATATGAGATATTTTAGATTGTGCTGCCGCCATCTATCATTTGCACCACATGGTTGCATTTTTTGGCTAATTAATGTGACTAGTGCAGGCAACACTGACGACTGTACTGCTACCTTCTGTTTGCTCCAAGTGTAGAT
This sequence comes from Xerocomus tenax, assembly GCA_038092415.1. Classification (NCBI taxonomy): domain Eukaryota; kingdom Fungi; phylum Basidiomycota; class Agaricomycetes; order Boletales; family Boletaceae; genus Xerocomus; species Xerocomus tenax. The sequence continues at coordinate 21,737 of JBBPQJ010000004.1, forward strand.
TGTATTTATAATTGCCAACCTAGTTGGCAGTTCATATTTGACACTACCTACTTTACATGGCTAAAGCAGCTGGCCTGCACACTAACCTAACTCCTGCTGTTTCATAATCTTTACTAGTCTGGAAGACATGCTAACCAAGCGTGAATACTCCCCAATTATCCTCTACTTCCCAAAAGTGGAGATAGATGACAAAAGTTACTGGAAGGCCTAGAGAACCACAGGTGTCAGAGAAAAAAATACAAGAGGCAGATCAATAGGTGCGAAAGAGAGGATAAGGAGGTAGGTGAATGCCTGGGCCATATGAAGCTATAGCTGAGGAACACATTGTGCAAGCCAAAGTCATACCACTGTACATAGGTGTTACTTGCATTTATGCTTGCACTGGTCTAAGTTTGTGGCACAAATCTAACTGACCCAAATGAGTGATCTGATTGACAGCTTGACTGACCACTTATGAACCTGGACTGGCTCCACTGTTTTGTTCAACTGGTATTGTTATGGCACCTCAATACTGCTGCTCCATAGATAGTTATGTAGTCTACTTTGTTCTTCTAAACTCCAACAGTAATTCATACAAGTATACCTCCCCTCCTCTGAATTCCAGCTTGACTTTTACATCCATCATGAAATCAAAATATTGTTACTTGCTGTGGATCCCAAAGCTACTCAGTACCTCTTTTGCAATCTTACATGCTACTGTATGGCATTCTGAATTCTGTCACTCAGTTTGCTGTGCTTGATATTCCCCATCATGTACTACTATTCTGCAGAGTGTGACCACTGAGCATTTGTACAATTCGTTGTGAAGTGTCAGTAAACATATAGTCTCCTTGGGCCACCTACTTCTGGCTTTGCTGATAATTGGAAGTGCAATCACCATATGACAGAGAGTTTCAAGCATTCCCTTGTGGTCTTTGTTCATTATGAAAGTTTCTCTTTCTTTGGTCTTTGCTTCTAGAGTGCTCCGTCAGGTGCATGGTGTCACAATTATGGAAATGTTTGCCTTTGCAGAATCTGGCAACAGGTATATACGCAGCATGCATTTGGCCAGGAGGCATGATACTAATCCTTGTGATTAGTAGAGTTCCTTTATACCAATAACAACCACTTGCATGAGGTCACCAGGATAAGCATGAATCATTTGGCATTCTATTTGTCCATTGAATGTGCTGAGCAAGTTATCTATGCAGCTTACTTCGGCTAGTAATTTTGCAAGTTTCCTATGGTCCACTTTTGGGTCCTTTACTCAGATGCATGTCCAAATCTTGCACCCGGATCATGGCACAATGAATGTGGATACACCCTCTACATCGTGATGGGGCGCTATGATTTTCGCCACCTTATACAGCAGCCCCCATGAAAGTACTATGAATATGTCAGGTGGGAGGTTCTTGTCAGCAACATCGATAATTTTGTATGTCTGGTTGAAACCAACTGAGACTCCATCATTGAGTTTGCTGCCTTGATTGGTTATTGAGCAGATTTATATATGTATCCACTTACTAAACTGGGTTTGGTGCATTGTCTTTTCCAAGTGGAAAATCCAGTGACATTTGAATTTTACTCTGGTCATTCATCCTTCGAAGTAGTTCCCCCACTATAGTCATTATGTGTGGGTCATTACAGTCCTTGGCTTGTTTTCTTATATCTTGACAAAGATTGGATGGTGATATAATAGAAGCGAGTAGAAACACACCATGAACGAGGATCACACAGTCCAGGAAGTATACAAATTCATCAAATAGGCCTTCCTCTGACAGCATAATAAAGCTGTTTGTGTCAACAAAACCTTTCAGTACAGCTGTCTTCTCTTGAGAGAGTTGATCTCAGAGCATATTTAATTGCTCCTTGCAGTCTGTTGATTTTGAAATATACTGTACATGAACAAATCGTGAGCAACCATAGATTGTAGTAGTTGTGCAAGATCAGCCACATAGTTCTGGTCCTTCTTCAGTAGGTTGGTTGGTTGATCATTCCTTGTTCCTGTCAAATGTGGTAAAATGGTTTTTGGCCCATGCTTCCACTGTACTGTCTCCACTTCTTCTGATACTTGTACCCCCAGTACACCCATGAGAAAGTCTGAGTTTTCTATGGAAAGTTGCTTTTTAGAACCTATGCTTGTTGGCCTTGAATTGTCTGTCGTAGCATATTTATTGCTCATATGTATGGAGCACATATTGTGACCATGGTGACAAGGATCTCAAAAGTATAGCTTCAGCCTCTTCTTCCTCTTTCTTTGTTGCAAGTTTGGCTTGCTTGCACTGTTCCCTATTCCCATTACTGAAACAAGCAATGCTTGCTCTATACTCTGCTCACCTGTATTCCTTTGCTCATTTTCCATTTTCCATTTTTAACCTTTTCTGCTTTCCTCTTTGCTTCATTTCTGCCATTTACTGAGTATCTATACCTGGTCTTGCTTGTCCAAAACTTACTGTCCCATTCAGCTCCATTGTTTGTAGATTGCAGCCATCAACTTTTTACCTGTTGGCTACCTAGGATGTAACCTTCTTCTTGCCTTTTTCTGAATAAACATACATCTTTTCCTCTTTGGTCTTCTCATCAACTTGCTCCAGTGTTCTGTGTCATGATGGTCTCCATAGGATGCCTTGAGTCTCTCGTGTATTTTCATGATAGTATATCATTGCCATTCACATAGTTGCATATTATTTCTTGTGTGACGAGGTTGTCCAGTTGCCTATCAACATCTCTGTACTCTGTAAATTTGATATGTAAATTTCAAACTCACATGGTATCCATTTGAGAGCTCAACACTTGAGTCCTGCCTGTTTGTTAGTCATTGATGTGCTTGTTCTAGTCACATTACATACGTAGGTTGAGAGTTGCTTGTAGTTTAGCAAGAATTATTCGTCTATTGTGTGACTTACACAGAGCCTTCGGCCACTGTAGGACCACTTGAAACTTGGTTGTTAATACCATTTGGATATTTTTTGGGTGAAATACTCACCCATCCTCTTTAGCAGCTTCTTACCTATGGAGGAATTAAGCGAGATGCCAGGGATAGTGATGGCTTCACTTACCTGGAGCCTTTGGGCTCATCTGAATCACCACTCCTACAATACATTAGTGTAGAAAAAAACCTTGAGAAAGTTTGCCTACTTGCTGCCTTTATCCTCTTCACTATCAGACATGCTTTCCTCCTTGTCAGATCCTGATTCACTATAACAATGTTGGTCGCTTTCATGCCATGTGTGTGCACACTTACTCTTCGGTATGCTGCCTGATTCTCCAATGTTCAGCGATAGAGTTGGGACATGCAGCTTACTTACCTCACTACGCGTTTTCCCTTGTCTCTACAGACAACATGGGTCAGCTGAAATTTAATTCAAATGTTAATCTCACCTCACATTTGCTGTAGAACTTCTCTTGTAGTATTAGTAGACTTCTTCATGAAAAACGCAGCTCATACCCTTGTGTATCCACTTGTCATCTTTTGGCACTCGGTCTGTCAGAGAAAATGTCATTTGATAGTACCTTTATTCAAAAAAACAACTTATGAGTTTTGAATAAACTTTACAATTCCTTCATTGTCAAGAAACATGACTGGAGGCAAATCTATTTCCTTCCAGAATGTAGGGAGGTCCGCATTCTCTTTCCAAGGCCGATCTGCGACTGCGTTCCTTCACTTCTTGCTTCTGACCCACTTTATAAGTGCTTTCATATCTATGTATCACCCTTCCTCATAGTCAGTGACGGATCCTCAGACCCACTCAACTGAGCATGTCTTCAACTTCTTTGGAAGATTGTCAAAAACTCTGAAAGTATATTAGTGAGCCATTCAAGTACTTTAGAATACATACAAAAAACATGCTTGTTGAAGCTAGAGACAGGGTCCAAGTCTAGCTGTCAATATTGCTCCATAACCAGCAGCAAGTCTCTCATATGACATACTCATCCAGTAGGTCAAGCTTTTGAATCTCAACGTCATTGAACTGTGATTTCAAGAGTTCCTGGACCACTATGTGACAAATGACAAGATTATGCCATAGTTTGGTTCCCATGTCCCTCTTTAGCTTGACAATGACATCTTTTGGCATCGTAGACTTCATCATCTTGGACTCCACCCAAAGTCTTCATTCACAAAGGTAGAAGACAAGACTCTTGTTTAGGTTTACCCAGGCTTCCAGGTATTGAGATAGGTACATATCCTTTGAGTTTTCTTTGTTGGTCATAAACTGGGATCTTGTAGCGCTCATATGCTTTGGCCCTGGTAGTCTTGTACACACACTTTTGTGGGATGCCATACCAAACCACCTCTCCTTTGTAATCTTCCTACGTTGCTTCGTCGATATCCATATGAACAGAAGGGATTTGGAACTTGGTCAGCTGTTCCCAGCATTTTTTTGTTGCTTGTGCTATGTTTGAGTGTGACTGACAAGTTGATCTAATTGTTCAATGGAGTTACAAACAAGTTTGTATATATTTGTCTATTGTTCTTTTTAACCGAAAGAACCTTGTGTTTCCTTCTATTATTACCATGCACCTCTGTGTATACGATGGGTGCTAGGTTCCTTTTCAGTCATGTTCCCGAGTTGGTAACTATACATATTACTGTCAGGTAGTCGTACCATCTTGACAAATGATCCTGTCCAAGGATAGGCGTACAATCTCCTATAGACTACTGCTCAAGGGATTGAACTTCTACAGGGCCTGCTTTCACTTGCAAATCATAAAGCTTGAAATAATATATGTGAAGTTGGCAGGTGGCTTCAATCATGTCTGGTCTGACTTTGACCTGATGAAAATAGAATCAAAGCTGCTGACAGGCAGTGTCATCTTATATTACCCAACAAATGAGCTAAAAGATAGATACTATGACACATACTTAGATATTGTTGTCCCAACCTGCCTGACATTTGGTGATTTCACACCTAGAGTCAGTAACAAAGTCTGCTACCAATTGTATAACACAGTATCCAAGTTCCCCACCACAATGCAAGATGCGCACATGATATTATGGTCATCTGTCCCTGTCACCCACTCTTCTTTAATAACCTGACCACCTGACTTACTTTGGCTGATGCCAAAAAAAATTTGTGGGAATTTCTATTAACTATAATTGATTAGCGATCGATTATATCACCGCTCTGTTATTCACATCTTCCAATGCCTCCAAAGCACAGTAATGCTGTTCAGGATAGGACGGGCTTCAACCATGGATATGCTTGCATAGCACACTCTGGTTGAATATGAAACTCCACCGAAGATTCGCCAAACATAGAACATTTGATGCAAATTGACAGCAGTACGTCTCTTTACAAGGCATAGTTCCTCACTCACACCACAATGAAACAAGTCTCTTTGACACCCTCTATCCCATGCAGTGACTTTTGTACCATATGCTGTTGTGTAAGCACATCACTACTGCCATGCTCGTTCTATGCAGCCAAGATATGCATGGCATCTATGCCAGACAAAGGTAGTTGCATCCTCTTCAACTCCAACTCCCCCTTTCTTTGCCCTGTTTGCCTCTGTGCTCGCAAGAACCCAGAGTTCACAAATGTTTATGAGGTGAGGTTTTATTTTCCTGGCAAGGTCAACACTAATGACCTACATGACTCTATGTTGCACTTTGCATACGTCAAACATGCAAAAGTGACTTGGCTGCTTGTCCTAGTCAATGTGAACTTGTCCTACCTCAATGAAAACTGCCTCCGTGAATTTACAGCACAGCTGCAAAATGTGGGTACTCTGATTCCTCACCTTTTTTTCACTAAGCCCTTTTCAGCTTCACATCAAAAATGTTGCCCTTTCTACAGGGGGTTTCCTCTTTGTTCCACCATCTCTCATGCTGAGTCAATCTTTCATCGATCAGACCCACCATTCTGGCTATCTAGCCAATGTTTTTATAACCTTGCACACTCTTTACGATGTGACAAGTCATTGCTAGGTCTATGGTGCTGATGAGGCTGAGGCAATGTATAGCACATTGTCAGATCTTATTGGAGCATTCCTACCCTGGTCATTGCTGGATTGCTCACCTCTCCCTTTGTCCAACTGAGGTGGTTGATGAGGTTTGTTCATAACATGCCCCTCTTCATTCTTCACAGGAAATACTTTCAAGATCAAGTTAATTGATTTGGTGAAAAGGTTAGTCCTTTTTTTCTTTGATGTGGCATTCCTCTACTTTGCTCAAGTAACTGCCTTGATTTCATCATTGCCTTGTCTGTGCACCAGTCCCCTGTGTCCGAAGCATCTGTGTTCTTAGAGACTGCCATGTGACACATATCTCTTGATATCAATGACATGTCCACCTTCCATTCTCTCTGGGACACTATTTCCCAAGTGTCAATATCTTTTCCAATGGTATTTAAGCAAACACCTGTCATCATCATCTTCAAAGAGCAAAATTCTTCCACTACAGAATGCCATCAAATTGCTCAACATAACCCTCCCTTTACCACATGGGGTGTTGTCTTCGACTCCTGCTATCACGGTTGCCCAGTTCAGCCCTTGGATATTGTCATTCACACCAGAAGTAATGCGGCTAGGAGTATTTGCCCGAGGTGTGGGTGGAAGTCCCCCTTTTTATGGGTATCGCAAGTGTAGGGTGTGCATGAGCTTGGGTAGGGTCTATTTTGGCAAAAATTTCCTTCCGCTGTACCTCTTTGAAACATGTTCGCATCCATAGATTAGTATGGTTGTAGCGTCCGAGCAACTTTTATGATGTTTAACTTTGCTAAATTTACTTTGGGAAGCTGTATGCCAACAGTGGCAAACATATCTCACTAGGCATCATCTGGCCCTGCATACACATATGTATATACACATGCCTTGTAGTAGTTTCCCCCTGCTTTGTTATACAAATACTACACTCGTATACATGTTCTTTTTCCACTCAAGCACTTCTTAGTGTTTACACCCCTTTAGGCGGTTTTTTGGAAGCATATTTTAAGCAATATTGTCCATCATTGATGTGACTTGCTATTGACATTAGTAATGCTAGTTAGCTTACGAATAAGCAATACTTTGAGGCATGAGCAGCTGCAGAGTGATGTATTAAACCCCTGTAGCCATGCTGTGTTCTGTACTGCTACCACCTTGCCACTCGCCTGTCCTGCTCACCCTCCTTTTTGTCACACCCATCCCCTGTAACCCACCTCCCATACCACTCGCTCCTACATTCGTTTTGAGCCAAGAGTGCCTCGTACTATGATCTATTCTCACTCCCTCTTCCCCTGACCACTTTGCTCTTCACTACAGCATTTGAAGATATTACTATATCATGAAGCAAGTGCCACAGAATATGAGAGTCTGCCAAATGTTACTACTATGAGCATTGAGTAAACTATGGTGACTCAGACGCAAAATACATGTGATTTTACTTCCCTTGGTAAATGCAAGTAGTCTGATTGCAGTAGAGCAGTATATAATATGAGCTGTACAATAAGGGATAAAACATTTTAACAAGTTCATTTTCTGACTGACTTGGCATTTGTGACCTATAATTACACTATCTACTCAGAAACCTCCATAGCATCCACCTTCCATTTACTGGTAATAGTTTTGAAAAGGTCTCTTAGCTCTTGAGAAGGAGGGAAGATATGCCAATATACGTTTAGAATTTTGCCTCCTAGAGAGAAAAAATAATCCTTCATGTCATACTCCCCAATTAGTGTAGACTTCCACAAACAGTGCTCCCACACTATCTGAATCTTTCTATGACTGCTCTTAATTAGTAGTTTGCTCATATGAGGTTTGCAGCCCTCAGTTCCACAGCTTTTGAATTAAGCCTCAAGGCCTGAGAGGTGGGTAGTGGACACCAATATGCCCACTCACCACCTGATTCATTTTGCATTCCCAATTATTCTCAATCTTGTCGACTCTGACGCATTCAATGACTTTGCAGACACATTTCTTCACATCCTTTGGTTCCAGAGAAGTTGTCCCAAAGGCCAAAACAAAGACAGCACTACTTTGAAGTCAATAGGGATTTCGAGAGCAGTCATTTAAATGAATAAGATAACTTCTGCAAAACCTTCGTTAACAAACAAATCATAATAATTTTGATCAAGAAGATTAAAACTCAAACCCAATCGTTCACTGTTTTGTCCAGGAGTCCCCAGGAGTTTGGATAGTTGCCAAGAGCGATGCTTATACATCCTCTTGTTAGGTCACAGTCCCTTTTGGTCCCAGTAACATTTCCTGTCCTGTTTAGTCTTTGGCCTTGGTATCGTATGTGAAGATCTGGAAGTAATTCTGGAAGAATCAGAAGTATGCTTCTCTAATATCGTACAAAGAAGTATAGGGAAGTAATGCAGATTTGTAATAATAATATCAGGTCCTTCATGACATCTCGCATATATAACTTGCTTATCTGTACAAGAATGATATGGAATGTCTATGTCCTTGGATTTGTTCCAGGCATTAAAGTCTAAAAAAGTCCATATCAGAATGTCAAAATCACTATTGTACACTGTGCTTCCTTGATAAATACTAATGGGCCAAAGAAGAGGAACAGGAATGTTTATGAAGGGACTAAGTATGTCTTCTAAGTCGGCGAAGATTTTTGCCTTCCTCAACAGCTCTTCGTTTTCTTCCTTGGTAAGTTCCAGTGAGAGATGCATAAATGACATTCTCTTGGTCCGTTCCTGCAGTGTCAATGATTAGCTTTTAAATCACCTTGGACTTTTTGTAAATATGAGGGGCATCTCACCTTAAATTCTGGTGGATTCCAGGTCGGAGGGAGGGAACATGTCACGATGAAAGATCTCCCACCCTTGGTCATAAATGGTGAAATTGACAGTTTGGTCATAAGTGGCAGAAGGGAAAGCCCATCCCTCCGCCTCATAGGATTATCCTATGGTCTCAAGGCAGTACTATAAGGTACAGACTTGGTACATAGGTAGCCTTAGTTTCAGCAATCTGAATCTGGAATGGAATCACCATTCTAGGAGAGTAAGGAATCTGCTTCAGGGATATTGGCATCTGGAGTTGAAAGTAGATCAGTGCTAGCCTCATTCGCTGTAGTCATCATGGGGTGATCTCTATGTCCATCAGTTGAACTGTCTGGACTTGGAGAGGAAGGAGGAGTGGCCAGGGTCGAAAAATCGCCAAAGTGAAACATACGCCTTTGGGATGGTCTGGAAAGTAGATCGGGAGATAGTAAGGAGGTGGATCCCTCTGGAAGATTACTGCCTTGAGCAGGCAGTCAAACTCCCACAGGTAGCATATATAAGCTACCCCATTGTCCAGTTGGACGTACTTCTTCCCGTCATCGTTGATAGGGATGCTACCCTGGTTGATAAGGTGCTCCACATCTTGATGTATTGACTGCTGGGAAAGAGGGTGCCAAATCTCCAGTTGAGGAGCTTTGTTGAATCGAAACTTCATCAGATCTGGTAAAGGCTGAGGAGGAGGCAATGGTGGGTATTAGAACTGGGCAAGGTCATTGTTGGGATCTTTGTTCTCCTTGTCCTTGTCCAGAAGATTGAAGTGTTCTGCCCCTTATCTCATTAAAACAAATGTGAAGTTATTCATTGACTGAGGGTTGGTCAGCGTTAGCTGATGAGTGAAGCAGTTCACTTCTGGGATCTGGTGTTCTTAGATCTAAGGCAAGGAGATCTTATTAGAAGTTGACATAGCAAGGAAGTGATGAGGAAGAAGAGTATGGAAGGGTGTAAGGAGCTCAGTAGTAAGAACTGGAAGAACATCTGAAAGAGAGAGATGATTGCAGTGGGAAAAAACGTAGAACTGTAGAAATAATTAAAGGTTCCTAGAGGGAACCTTTTAAGTTATCATGACTTTCACAAATAACTCATTTCTTACTGTGAGAATGGATCTCACCTCTTTCAATAGCTCCTTGACAAATAAGACAGGAGAATTCAAAAGGAACTCCTGGACCAACAAGTTGCATGTAAGTAATGGCTTATGGTGCAATCTCAGGTACATACTAGTATGTACCTGGGGGGATTCTCTTGAGCTGGTTCTCAAGGAGGACTTTCTCAAGATGAAACTTGGGTTGGATTTTCTCAAGATAGACTTGGACGAGTGGATGTCAAAGGGGTTTTGACAAGTGGATGCAGTGGAGTTGAGGACGAAGACTAATTACTTACTGATGGTAGTGGGTTTTGAGTCCTAGGAGTGGTACCCACAATAATCGTCAGTTTGTGTCTATGGATAGTGGATAAAAAGTGAGTCATTATGACTGCGTTCACATTGTTTCTCTGGATGATGACATGGCCCTCATTCCAGGTAAAGAGTGTTAACATCTGTAACAACTCCACTCTAGCTGCAGATACCAACTGTTGATACAGATGGGCCAGTATCAAAATAATATGAACTAGGTCCATTAACCACCAATGTTCATTGTGTGAGATGGTGGGAGGCATGGTGATATCAAAGACGAACTCTGCTTGTCTAAGCGGAGCTCATAACCTTTCAGAATACAAAGTACTCCAAACGGCGAAGGGACAGAGGAAAATGAGCCAAGTGGGAACACTCACTTGGGGATGAACATTGACAAATTAGTCAAGAGGTCTTGCTTATAAGTAAGCAGGAAGAACGAACAGATGATAATTTGTTAGAAGGAGAGAGCAGTAAGGGTCTCTCCTTATATACTATATATAATTATTTATATCTATTTGGTATAACAAACATGTACATCAGCTTTGTCCAATAGAAAAAGTAGCTTTATTTGAATAGCTAAAGTCCCTCATATCTACAGGCAATGAGATGTGATATGGTTATCAACCAATGGCATAATATGAGCAGTGTCTAGTCACAATGACTCATGTTGAGTCATATTAGTCATGTTACCTTTATGATAATACTGATCACTGTTAGGATGATAAGTAGTTACCTACTTATCACAACTACTGATCATGCTTACTAATCGTGACTACTGATCACTGTTGCGACGCTATCTTTTTGCCCCTATACTTTTCTCTTATCTTATCTTATCGGATAAGGTCATCTAGGAAATATCAAGGTTATAGCCAGATTAGATCGTAAGTGCTAACCTTGGTCTGGAACATCCTAGACCCTTCCCCTGATGACATCATTGATGATATCATGCCTTACGTCACACATATGTTCGCCTCATGTCGCTGTGCGACATCCCTTCTCCTCATGCCTTTCATATCAGTGCTGTGCGCCTCATGTTATCCTCACGCATTGCATGCATACACCTCATGTATGCAGCCCTATGGCATTGCCCTAGACCCTGTGGGTATAGAGTATGGACTATTATAGAACATATCGGTAGATTCGATACAAACATGTACATACATTATTACTAGTATATAAGCCAAGGGCCCAGCTGGAGACGTCCTTTAGTTTGGTTCTCCTTGGAGTTCTACTTCTAGGGCAGATCCTTCTTAAGTCTAAGCTGTCTAGTGCAACTTGACAGAGTCCTAGTGGCTTAGGATTGTTTCAATCACCACTACTTATCACCACTACTTATCACTAATGGTGATAAGTAGGTTCAATAGGTGACTATTTCAACAGTTTGTTTCTCTATGGTCTTGCATGATAGTTGGCACTAACTCATCCAACAGGTGAAGGAGATGTAAAAAGACAAATGTAAACCCGCATTTATCAATTTCAAGAATACAGTCTGGCATTCAGCATTCCTGGTGTTCTTGGAGTCTCTGATCAAGTACTTGAAGACAAGTTTTTGGTTCAAAAGCTTATGTAAATGACATCCTCCAGCTCCTTTTTCCCATCCTTTTGATCCTATCTGGTGACTATGAGGAGCAGTACATTTATTTTATGTCTCAGTTTCTATGCTTATGTCTTTCGTGTCTTACTAGTGTGTTATGACCCTTATCCATGGCTTGCGAAGCAAATTTCCATGTCTGGTTTGCCTCATTCCAAAGGATTGCCTTGTAAAGTTTGGCATCTATCCATCCTGTGATTGTACACAATTAAAATCTGTTGTTGAAACAGCAAGAGCAGAGAATAGGGAGGCAAAGGAGGCCTATCTGAAAGAATACATATTCACTCTATGATGTTGATGTACATCTTAACTAAATGGGTATGTTTCATATCTAACTCTGATTGTCTAGAATGTATTTTGGAAGTTACCAGGCTCTAATGTTCATAGTGCACTCTCATGGGACTGCTTGCATTCACATGGAGGCTTATGGTGGGATCACTTGTGGAAGCAGTTTGGATTGATAATCAGCAAGATGGGTCATAATACGCTGGCTACAATTGACAAAAAGTTGCATAGTATTAGTTATTCATTGTAGTCTCACTGATGTTGTTCCCTTAGTTTTGATGCATTCCCTTGATGGCAAACACTGGAACACTTTTCACAGGTTATAGAAATTTCATTCACCAATGGATCAAAGCATGAAGACATATCCAAAGTATGTCAACTCTGAATTCGTTTGCATTTTGATATGACATTCTAAATTCACAACAAACTTTTGTAGCTTTTACTCTATGCCACACATCCTATTATTGATGAGCAATGCTATTATATTGCTTACCATCATGATGCACTCAACATATTCTCAGACCAGATGATGGTAAGTTATTGATTAAGATTGTATATGCATTATTATGATTTCGAATTCTCTATAGACATATATCAGAATGACAAGCATTAGTATTGACTCGGATAGCGCTGAATCCAAGTCAGCCCTGTCAATCATCTCTGATGTGGTGGCTGATTCAGACAATAATGACACCACTGACTTATCTAATATGGATGGTGGTTCTGCTGACACTGAACTTCAACCCACCAGGAAGAACTGGAACTTCCCAAAAATGCATACAAATGGTCATGTATTTAATGATCTCATGCTCAAGGGTGTTACATGATACAACACAAAGCTAAATGAGAGCATGCACTAGCCTCTCAAAAACATCTATCAAGACCATACAAAACTTCAAGAATATTGCTGAACAGGTTTGTCCTTTATTAGTTGTCCATCATGATCTAATGATATGCAATCTAATTATTTTTTTTCAATCAGATCCTTCAGATTGACCACCAGTTGGTGATTGTACATGAGATATGTGTCAAATTGGATGATTTTCATTTAAATGCAAAGGTCAAGATATGGAGGAAGCTATTTAACTGTCAATTGGACCAACTGCATCCGCTCTTGCCTCGTATTATAGTGCTCATGTCTGATTAGGTTTGAAGGAAGATGTGAAGTTGTTATGGAACCTGGAGGATACACACAAGTTGGATGCAGCATTTTGAAACTTCCACATCAGTCTGAACAACTTCCTCAATATTCTACAACCCAATTCTGGCATCCCGCTTTCAGGTGGAAAGCATATTCAACTGACAGCCAATGACATGGTAGCTGCATTCCTGTTTTTCTACCAAATCCTACTGACAATAGCTTCTATGATAGATCAATGAGCACTGTTTTTTGCAAACTGTTTTTTGCAACTCAATTATGAATTGTTGGCTGATTGGAAGAAATACACTGATTACCTATGGTGTAATCTCTTTTCACAATGCTACAAGGTACAACAATATCATGGTGCACAGGGAAAATAGGCCCTTCTTTGCATGACTTATAACTGTATTCACGTGTTGGGTGGACAATCAAACTTATCCACTAGCACTCATCCAACCATACAACATGCTATTTGGCCACCAGAAACACAAAGACAAGGATCTTGGCTTTTGGTGCATTCGTGCAAAGCTATGGGTATCTTCTATCTTTATATCATGCTAATCAATTATCTGTGAAGCAATAGTGGTGCCAGATTTCAATGAACTTTGGGACTATGTATCTAGTGGTCAATGGCATTGACACCAACATGTTCTTGCAGATTATTGTATTGTGATGGGCTACAGGATTTTAAGTACAACCATAGTATATCACTCTCAGATTTGCTTCTATGTTCTTGTCATATTTTATCAATGCATTCCCGCTTTCTAGATGGAACGATGACATGGCTATATCCAAATCTCTCTCATCGATAACACTCGTGACTGATTCAGGCAAAGTCCTTTGAGCACCACACCTAGGAATTGAATTGTCACACCCTACATTATCTCATTTTCTGTCAACTTGCAGGACCTTGCCCTTACCCCTTCCCATCATATTGTATGACTCTCCTGGAGGACCCATTGACAGACTCAGTGAAAAGAGCTCAGTCCTATTACTCTTACCTTCACAAGCTCTTCCATGACCTCTTCATTTGTAAGGCTTCTATTATTGATCAGAGTGTCCAGCAGAAGAAGAACCTTGTATAAGCGATAGGATGTAAGTGCCCAAGATTTCCTTTTTTTGTGTGTTTCATAGTACTAAGACTTGTTGATACAGGCTTCGGAATCACACACCTGTCAGCAACATGCCAATGCACTATGGTCCATGGTAGGGACACTAATATCTGGTAGACACATGACCTTCCCTTGATCCTTTCATTTGGACAAGGCACACTTCAAGTGTGGCTAACATTGCAGATGTGGGGAAGTTGCAGAGAGTCCTCAGTCAGTCATGATAGGTGGTCAGTCATAGGATGAAAGTCCAATGAGAAATAGCTTATATAGATGGGGAAGAATATTCTTGGTGTGCCATGTTGAACACAACTAATGATCACACTTATACATATACTCATAGGTCAAGCCAAATTACTTGTTCTGGAGACTAGCATGTACTGCTTCCCAAGGATCACCATGATTCTCCACCACCAATGAAATAGTTGTCTCACCAAATGTATAGGACAAGTTCCTTCTGCCACCTCACAAGTGACATCTATCTTATCATCACCAGTAAAGAGGTCACCATCGAACTCGAGTCTATCAAGGCCAAACATTTCCAACTCATATACGAGTCCAATGAGTCCAAGGTCTGCAAGACCATCACAAGAGTGTCAGATCCCCTTTGTCAGGTGGTTGATACTGAATTTGACTACAATGCAATGGTTTTTGATCTACTTGGTCTCTCTCTTGAGGATCTCTTCAACTTTCGCAACTACAAGTTTAGTCTCAAGATGATTCTACTCCTCACTGACCAACTGGTATTACAAATTTCATTGCCATAATTACTACCTTTCATTTATCTTTTCATTTCTTTATTGCAGATATCCTGAATCGAGGACATCTACTCACGCAACTTATTTATCATGACATCAAGCCACAACTTCTTTATCACATCAGAAAATGAGGTGACCAAGTAAATGTGATCAATTTCGCCTTGGTCTACAACCCCAATACTCATATGCATATCTCCTACAGGAAGAATAAGAATCTGACTGGTACTGCTTGTTACATGTCCATCAACACACACTTGGGCTTGAATAGGCCCATTGTGATGACTTGGAGTCTCTCATATGCATCTCATGTATTTCCTTCAGGGTGTTCTCTCATAGCAGGACCTCAAGGCAGTGATAGAGCAGAAGTATGATCTGCATCATGGAGAACATGACCACATCCACTGACCTTCTGTGCTGTGGGTTCCCTCACAAGCATGGTGGCTTCCTGAACTACACATATACAAATACAAATTGTAATATGAAGAGCAAAATAGTTACTAGCACACCTTAGATTCTTGTATCCAAGTACATCCCCTCCTTCTCATCATCGAAATTTGATGGTGAAACTATCCTATTCCATTGCCTATGTGCTCACAAGACCAAGCTATACCCCTTCGTCACATTCGCGGCCCTCATTCTTCTACATCTAGAGAATACCTGCAGGCACCAGAGCATTGACTCATATCTGTACCTGCAGCTTACCTATGTATATCTATGTCAAGGGTACTATGGGTCTGTACCCATGGCAGGTGTACCCATGGGTTTCCCAATAGATACCTAGGCAATACACCCTTCTTTGCATACCCTCATCTGAAACAAACAACCCTAGACCACTTGAATCTTTATCAGGTTGACGAAACACTAGGTAAACTCCTAGTGGAGTTAAGCTAGTAGTCAGTCAATAGTCAGTCAAGAGTCAGTCAGACTAATCCGATTAGTCAATCACGTTAGTGATTGACAGTTACGCGATTGTCACTCATATGGATGACAAAGCAGGTCACAGGTACGATCTAATCTCAACTGTGACTGTGGATTACATCATCGACTGTGCAATCTACTGCGGATGGCTATGCTGACTGTGCACGACTGTGCATTACTGCGCATTGACTGTGCATTGACTGTGCACGGCTGTGCAACTGTGCAATGCTGTACGTTCAGCA
>JBBPQJ010000005.1:0-30880 GCA_038092415.1 Xerocomus tenax
CACGATATCGGTTGATTATTTTAGACCCGTTAAATCTTCGGAGCAACAATCTAAGGGCTGATACGTTGATACACGTTCATTATAAGTAGCGACTACCAGGCTCACTTTTCAACTGCATTCAATTTGTCACTTCCTTTATTTCACTTAATAATCATTCGGGACCTTAATCAGTGTTCACGGCTGTTTCCGTCTTGACTATCCAACTTATCATGAATAGTCTGAATATCTACCATCTATTTATGTAATTCCGAGATTTATTTCCATTGGTAAGATTTTTAAGTCCCCGCAAATTAAACTCCTATTAAATTTAATTAATATTTGTATGGAATTACCGTGCTGTACCTCCATAAATATTGTGTAGATGTCATACTAAAATATGTTTCGTAGAAAACCAGCTATCACCAGGTCAGATTGGCATTTCACCGCTTTCCAAAAATCTTCGGAGAATAATGCAACATTCACCCGTTCGATCCTTTAATTAATCTGTTCTTGGAAAGATCACCTGGCTTCGGGTCTAATAGCAGTAACTTAACCCATATTTATTTAATCTAGTTAAATTTTTATATAGTCGCTTTCGCTTAGGCTTTAAACCTTGCTACTTCTATTAACTTGCTGACCCATTATGCAAAAGGTACGCCATTGTCACGTTCCAAATTTTAATTTTGTGACTTTGACTGCTTATAGAGTTACTAATTCATGATCTATTTCACTGCGTGTTATTTACATTCGTTCGAACATTGTTCGATAAGAACTAATATTATTTGTATCTTTATTTCTATTTTTACACTTAATATTATTCTACACTCTTTTCAACTTTTCCCTCACGGTACTTTTCACTATCGCTAAATTTATAATACTTAGCCTTAGAGGATGGTTCCCCTATATTCCGACAAGTTTTCTCTCATCGTACTTAAATAATAAAATCTAACATATAAAATACAGGTCTCATTATAAATTCACCTTCTTAGTTGTAATCGTAATTACTATGTATAAATTATATAGAAATACAATCTCAATACAATTTATCATATCTATCTATACCCATCCAGCATTTATTTTTTACAAATAATAAATTTTCATTATTAATTATAATAATTTAAATTATGTAAAATATACTATTAGCTATGTTCCACCATTAAATTTTAAATTTAATTAAATTTATTTTGACTAATTCATATATTTTTAACTTAATTTAATTTTAATTATATAAGCTATAAGTTAAAATCATTTATTAAGTTTACTTTGATGTTATAGTGATAATTTTTTATTATATGTTAGATTATGGCTAATCCGATTTCACTCACCATTACTTTCGGAGTCTCGGTTGATTTCCTTTCCTTTCCTTATTGAAATGTTTTACTTCAGGAAGTAGTAATAAAAAGGTTTCCCTTAGGATTGTCTCATCTCGTAATTTTCTTATTCTTAATAAAATCACATTACTGTAATTTTATAGATTATAAGCAATATGTAGACTTTTGGCTATGGAGCCTCCTTTTATATAAATTTGCTAGTAATCCTTAATAACCCCTTTAAAATACTCATTAATTATTTAATAATTATTTGATGTTGTACAATATTGTCATCGATACTTTTATATTTTTATTGAAAAATATTAAAAATAAAAAGTAAAAAATGAAATAGTAATTAATAAAAAACATAAAAGAGGTAGGATTAGTTTAATAGGTCAAAATGACGTCTTGTGGCGACGATGTTCAGAGTTCGAGTCTCTGATTTTACCCTTATAATTAACTTATTATTTATATTTAAAACTTTAAAAAAAAGAAAAAATATTAAATAATATAATATGTATTTACCGAAAAAAGGAATCGAACCTTTGTTTTACCATCATGAAGGGTACGTTCTACCATTAAACTATTTCAGTTTAAAGTTAAATATAAAGATAATAAAGAAAAAAAAATAATACTTTTTTTAAGTATTAAGGAGTTAGAATAAGTATCTATAAGACAGTTTTTGTTAATATAAATTTTTCTGATTAATCTAATATATAATTATATAATTATTGTTATTACCAGGTTAAATAAAGGGTTTTCTATTTTCAAATTTAAATTATGCGTTAATATAAATTTAACAAACTTTAGTGTTAGATTTTATATTTATATAATTTAATTTTATATTTTCTATAGGAATACCACCAAATTACTTTGTATTTTGCACTAAAACTTTATTTATTTTTAAATTAATTATTATAATAATTATTAATTTATACCTTGAACTTTCCTAAATTTATCTTGTGTTTGCTAATTACTAAAAATGCTAAGTAATTAATCATACTCAATTAAGTTTAAATCCCAGTTTTAGATTTCTAAGCTCTCTTTTAAATTTATTATTAATAAATTTCATTTTAAATTTTACAAATAAGAATAAAATATCCGAAGGGGTGAAATAAATAAAATTTAAGATTAATGTAATTCTATAGCGTCTTTAATATAAGAACATACTAAAAGAACGAATACATAAGCTTGGATAAATGATACTGCTAATTCTAATCCTGTAATAGCTAAGAATAAAGCAAATGGTAATAAAGTTAATACAAAGATTATTAATCCTCCTGAGAACATTTTAAATAAGAATGTTGATAAGATTTTTAATAATGTATGACCAGCTACCATATTTGCAAATAATCTTATACCTAATGAGAAAGCTCTAGCTAAATAACTAATTAATTCAATTAAAACTAATAAAGGAACTAAAGCTAAAGGTGTTCCAGAAGGAATAAAGAATGAGAAAAAGTGAATTTTATGAATAGATAATCCTAAAATAGTTACACCTATTAAGATAGTAAATGATAATCCTATTGAAACTATTATTGAAGTAGTAATAGTAAATGTATAAGGGATATTACCTACTAAATTAGAACATAAAATAAATAAGAATAAAGAATAGATAAAAGGTAAATATACTTCTCTACCTATTTGATCTCTTACTATAGTATTAATACTTGCAAATAAACTTTCTAATAATATACTTTCTTTATTTGGTATTAATTTAATTTTTTTATTAAAGTTTAAATTAGTTTTATCTTTACCACTACTTTGATGTAAAAATAAAATAAGAGATAATACTAATACTGTAAATAAAGCTGAATTTGTAAGAGTAAAAGATGTATTTAAGAATAAAGGTGAATTATAACTAGCTAAACTAACTACTTCAAATTGTTCTAATGGAGAATTTATAAATAAATTATTTAAGTTATTTAAAAACATTATTTGATAATTTATATTCCTTTTTATTGTGTGCTTAGTTAAAAAAACACTTAATCTATATGAAAAAAAAATTACGATTAAGATACTTATTCTTTTATAATAAAGTATTTACAATTACTTTACAGTAATATAATACCTCCTATTATAATAAAATTACCTATACCTAAAATAATAAAAATTATTTTAAAAAGTTAACTAATTTATTTCTATTTATATGATATATCTGCTTATTATTTATAAATTTATATACCCAATTATAATCAACAAAATTATAATTAATTTATAGCATTAAAGATAATACTTTAATATTTTAACAAATATTACAATAATGTTATTAATGTTATTTAAGGAGGGGATTAGAATATTTTATTAATAAAGTTACAGTTAGTACTATACTTATTGTTCATAAAGAATTATATTAAGTATAATCTTATTGTCTAGGTGAAATTTTTTTTACAAATAGAATAATTATATATTAATATAAAAATATATATTAAGATTGTACAGGTAACATATTAAATGCATGGAATGGAATTGGACTAGCTAATGACCATTCTAATGTATTAGCTGATTCTGCTTCAGTATCATATTGTGATAATGATGTGAAGTAAGCAGGGATAGCCCAAGGGTTATTATTTACTTCTTTTCCATTTACGAAAATATCATAAATTATATAACCAAATAATACAGTAGCAACTACAGAAATTAAAGATCCAAAACTAGAAATAGCATTCCATCCAGCAAAAGCATCAGGATAATCGGGTATTCTTCTAGGCATTCCAGCAAGACCTAAGAAATGTTGAGGGAAGAAAGTTAAATTAACTCCTACAAATAATGTCCAGAAGTGAACTTTACCTAAGAATTCATTATATGTTCTACCTATTATTTTTGGAGCCCAATAATAGAAACCTGCAAATAAAGCAAATACAGCCCCCATTGACAATACATAGTGGAAGTGAGCAACTACATAGTAAGTATCATGTAATGCAATATCTAAACTTGCATTTGATAAAATTACCCCAGTTAATCCTCCTATTGTGAATAAAGCTAAGAATCCTAAAGTAAAGATTAATGGTGTAGTAAATCTTAAACTACCTCCATATAAAGTAGCTAACCAAGAGAAGATTTTAATACCAGTAGGAACAGCAATAACCATAGTAGCAGCAGTAAAATAAGCTCTAGTATCAACATCTAATCCTACACTAAACATATGATGAGACCATACTAAGAATCCTAAAATACCAATAGAGAACATAGCATAAACCATACCTAAGTAACCGAAGATTGGTTTACCTGAGAAAGTAGAAACAATATGACTAACTATACCAAAACCTGGTATAATTAAGATATAAACTTCAGGATGACCAAAGAACCAGAAAAGATGTTGATACAATACAGGATCACCACCTCCAGCTGGATCATAGAAACTAGTATTAAAGTTTCTATCTGTTAATAACATAGTAATAGCCCCAGCTAACACAGGTAAAGATAATAATAATAAAATTGCAGTTACAAAAATAGCCCATACAAATAAGGGTAATTTATGTAAGCTCATTCCATTTGTTCTCATATTTAATACTGTAGTTATGAAGTTTATTGCACCTAATAATGAAGATACCCCAGCTAAGTGTAAACTAAAAATAGCTAAATCTACACTACCTCCTGAATGTGATTGAATAGAAGATAAAGGAGGATATACTGTCCATCCTGTACCTGCTCCTTGTTCTACTAAAGAACTCAATAATAATAAAATTAATGAAGGAGGTAATAACCAGAAACTAATATTATTTAATCTAGGGAAAGCCATATCAGGAGCCCCACATTGAACAGGTAATAAATAATTACCAAATCCACCTACTAGACCAGGCATAACCATGAAGAAAATCATTATGAAAGCATGAGCACTAATAATTACATTAAATAATTGATGATCTCCTGATAATATTTGTACTCCTGGAGACATTAATTCCATTCTAATAAGAACAGAAAATGCAGTACCTATCATACCTGCAAATATAGAGAAAATTAAGTAAAGTGTTCCAATTTCTTTAGCATTGGTAGAAAAAAGCCAGTTCAAATTTAAATTAATTTACTTTTTAGTTTTTAATTATAAAAACATTCTAATTTAGCCCTATATATTTTTTTTTTTCTAAAAATTATATCTAAATAAATATTAAGTTATAGATATAATTTTTTAACAGAATATATATATAAGTATTCAGTTATATATATATATAATTATACTACTTTTAAGTATATCATATTTTTTAATATAAAAATCTCAAATTAAATAAATAAAATATCAGATTATTAAATGAAAATTACAAGTAAAGAGACTCGAACTCTTAAGTGCTATAAGCATAAATGCCTAAGATTTACCCGGTTACCTTAAATTACGGCATACTTGTTGAGATAAATAATAATTACAATTGTAAATTCTTTCTTAATTTATTTTTTAATATAGGGAGTAGAGTAATCGAAACTCTGTCTGTAAAGTGTAAATTTACTGCTAAACCACTCAGCTAACCCCCTTAATTTTAAATTACTTTTCCCTTAAAATTTATCTAATATAAAAAATTTATTTTTTTTTTTACTCATTTAAATTAATAAGTTAATTATATTTAATATTTATTAAATTAATTTTAAAAATAAAACTGGAGGGGGGTTATATACTTTACGTTTTATTTTTCAGCAGCACCTTCCAGTACGGCTACCTTGCTATGACTTTTGAGATGTTGCTCAATTTAATTCGTTGGGTTCAGTTTTTTCTTAACAATCACGTTTATAAATTTAGATTAGATCAGATTATAATATAACTATTGAGTTATATTATAATCAAATAGCCGTTAAGCAGATACTATTTACCCAATTAAGGAAAATCTAATCTTAAACTAATACTCCAATTTTAATAATTAAAATTGAATTTGTACTAATTAATTAAGTATTTAAGTACTTATAATTATTATTTGAATACTTATATAAAGGTTAATTTATACTTTCTAACAAATAGATTGTAAATAAGAAAATAAGAACAATACACATCTTCCTTAAAATCAAGCTCCTTCCCAGCGACAGACGGTTAGTTCATCCTGAATGCTTAATTCACCGTTGCGTAATGATCAACGATTACTCGAAATTCCTTTTTCATGTCACCGAGTTTCAGATGACAATTCAACTAATTTAATAGTTAACTTTTTTTAATGATTAGCTCCTCCTTATTCCTAAAATTAAATTTAAGGACAGAATTGCATCACTTTGTAAAAGTTTTTGTGGCACGTCTATAGCCCAGTTCATGAGGGCCATAATGACTTGTCTTAGCCCCAACTAGCATCTTATCAACACTATTATGTATTATGTATAAATTAATACTAGGGATTTCGTCCGTTTACGGATTTAACCAAACTTCTCACGACACGGACTGACGACAGCCATGCAACACCTGTATTCTTACAATAACTTATTCAACTTTATTCAAATTAAATAAGCATTAATAAGAATATACAAGAACTGGTAAGATTTTACGCGGATTATCGTATTAAATAACATGCTTCACTTCGTTTGCTTCAAGACCGACTAATTTTTTTGTTTTCAACTTTGCAGTCTTACTAACAAGGCGGAATGGTCATCGTGTTAACCTCGTCACTAATATCTAATAATAAATTATATTTATTACATTATTTTTTTAATAACTACCATTCATCGTTGACTGAGAGAGATAATTAGGTATCTAATCTAAGTTTCTTATTCTCCCCTTCGTTTCTGAGCGTCAATCTTAAGTAGATAAATAGCTTTAACCTTTAGTACTCCACATTATTATAAGTTGTCAATCCTAATTAATTATGTTGTTTAGCTTATCCTCTTTTAGATTCTAGCTTTAATTTGTATATAATTATTTTTTTTAGCTATATAAGTATATATTTTAAAGCAGCCTGCACACCCTTTACGCCTGATTATGACGATTAACGTTTGTGTCTAAGGTCTTACCGAGTCTTCTGGCACCAAATTTAGACGACACTAATAGTAAGATAATATCATTATTTTCTCTTACCTTATCTTAATATTTAGATTAAGATTTCAGTTAGCTAGTTCACTCTTGCGAGCATTGACTAATATTCTTGACTGCAGGTAATTTTATATTACTTGGGGTATTTCACTCCCAATGTGGCCATATGTTCTGTCAAACTTGGCTTTTGATCGTAGACTTGGTAGGCCGTTACCTCTACCAACTATCATAATCAAAGTAAATAGAATCCTAAAGCAGAAAATTTCCTTTTTAAAGTCAAATAGCTAATTTTACTTTAATCATTTATTAATAACACATTATTTTAAAATTATCAAATTGCTTAAATAGTCAAATAAAAATAATTATTAAAAATAATAATATTAGTAATAACTATATTAATTATATTCATTAAAATAAATTTAATGTTATATTAATATAATACGAAAATACTCATAAAATTATAAGTTAATTTTATTTTCTTTTCTGATTAATTATCTCCTATTTATGAAGACTTATAGGGTATCTTATTTACTATACTCACCTCTACACCTTATTTCTTAGAATAAACTTAAATTTACTATCAGAAATAACGATTTGCATGTCTTAAAACTACTGAATAACGTTCAATCGGAACCAAAATTAAATTCTTACTAAAATTTCAACAATTAAATATTAATTGTCTTATTATATATGTTTCACAATATTTTATATCTCTTTTAAAAATTGAATGTGAATAATTCAATTTTTATGTAATTAATTAAATACAATAATTTTTATTATTTTATTTTTTTTTTTTAATTATTCATAACACGGGCACTGTCGGATTTGAACCGACGACTCTTTTGGAGTACTCGTTTTCAAGACGAGCGCCATAAACCAGACTCGACCAAGTACCCTTTTTAATTCAATTGTATTATTATAAGACCGAAGGGAATTGAACCCTTATAATATCCATTATGAGCGAACTGCATTAACCAATTATGCTACAGTCTTAAAATTAGTGTATTATTATATAATATTAGATATTTTCATAGTCTTTATTTAGACCTCTTTATAATATTATATAATCTCAATAATTGAAGAGTTTAGGAATCGAACCTAATGTGGTCGAAGACCAATTCTTTTACAGAGAACCACCATTACCAATCGGATCACCTCTCCTTAAAAATAATTAAATTATTCACTTCTTTTAAGTTTATAATATTAGAATTTGAATTATTTAATTAATTAGGATACTTATATAATTATATTAATTCTATTCAAATTTTTATGTAATTAATTAAATAGGAGGGGAGGATTAATTATAATAGAAGATTCATTTTAATAAAGGATAATAAAATTATTCATGAGTATTAGTTAAAGATATAGCACCAGATCCTATTTCTAATACGAATCCTATAGTTAATACAAAGAAGAAGATTAAACCTATTACAAATCCATAAGTACTTACTTGATATAAAGTTACAGCTAAAGGGAATAATAATAAGATTTCTAAATCAAAAACTAAGAATAACATAGCCACAATATAGAAATGAATTTGGAAAGTAGATCTAGTCTGTCCTTCAATAGCTAAGAAACCACATTCATAAGCAGATGCTTTAGCTTCATAAGCATTTTTAGGAGCTAATAATAAATTTAAAGCTAATAAAACACAAGCTAAAAATGGAACAAGAATAAACAATGTCATTATATTACTATTCATGATATATTATATTTATCAAATAATATTATTGATAGTAACTGTACACTATTTAAAATTATTGTAGGTTTAATTAAAAATAATAAGATTCCTAATGTTAAACTAGATATTAAGAAACTATGTAAATTATTTAATACTAATTCATTACTTTCTGTTGTATTTGTGTTAATATTTGTTTCTTCTGTATGTAACACTCTTATTATTTTTATATAATATGATGCACTTATCACACTAGTTAATATAGCTATTATTGCTATTAAATAATATTGACTATCGATAGCAGAATATAATACATAATATTTAGAGAAGAAACCAATTAAAGGAGGAACACCAGCCATTGAGAATAAACAAATAGTTAAACTTAAACTTAAAATAGGGTTATGGAAGAATTGCCCTTTTAATTGAGATATAAAATTAATATCAGAATTAATTAAATTGTTATTAATTAAATTATTTTTATTAATAACATATCCAAATGCTAATAAGATTAAGAATACGTTTAAATTTGTTAAACTATATTGAATTACATAGAAATATAAAGCTTCTATTGAACTTGCTGAATTTATTGCTAAAGCAATTAAAATAAATCCAACATGAGAAATAGTACTATAAGCTAATAATCTTTTTATTCTTATTTGTGATAATCCAACTACTGTACCTATAATTAAAGAGAATAAAGCACTTAATAATAATAAATGTTTAATTTCTACTATTTTATATTTAGCAAAATTTAAGAAAAATACAGGTAAGAAATTAATATTATCTAATACTAATAGAGAAGTTGATAAATTTAATCCATTTATTATTTCAAATAGTAAGAATATTATTGAGATTTTTGGCATTATAGTCAACCATATTGTTACTATTGTAGGACTATTATCATAAACATCTGGTGCCCAATTATGTAAAGGTGCTGCTGCTATTTTAAATAATAAACCTAATATTATAAATATAATTCCTAATGTAATACCTAATGATACTGGTTCATGGAATGAAAAGGCATGTAAAACAGAACTTAAACTATATAAAGATTCAAAATTAGTAATACCTGAATATGAGTAAATTAAAGCTATTCCTAATAGTATCACACAAGATGATAATCCACCTAATAAGAAATATTTTAATCCTGCAGCAGTAGCTGATTCAGAATCTCTATATAAAGTAGCTAATATATAAACACCAAAAGATTGAAGTTCTAAACTTAAATACAATGAAATAAAATCAGATGATGATAATAATAATGAAGATCCTAAACTACTAAATATTACAATTAAAGAATATTCAGTTGCAGGGTTACTTACATAACTTATTTTATCTGATTCTAAATTAAAATTATTTTTGTAACTATTTTTTAATAGATGTCTATTAAATATAGGCCAAGCTGTTAAGATTAAAGCACCTATAATGTATATAAAGATATCTATTATTTGTGAAGTTATAGTTACATGGAATAAACCACTATATATACCTAAACCTGATTCAATTGATTGAATATATAAGGAATTTAAAGATAATCCTGCGGCATAAATAAATATAATAGCAGTTAACCTAACAAATAAATTAGGAGACAAATTCATTCTGATAGAAGGAATGGCAATAGCCACAATTAATAGTAATAAACTAATAAAAACCATTAAATCTTAAATACCCTTATAAATAAATAATATAATAAATATTATTTATTTATTTATCTTTATACTTTTATATTAATACTCTATAAAACTTGATAGTATTGCATTAATATAATAAATTATTATATCTATATAGTAAAATTGGAGGAGATTTAAAATATTTAATTTGTGTTATTTTTTATAAAATTTTTCTACTAAAGTTCTCAAGTTTTCTTAATTAGTAACTAAATAAATATTCTGAGTGTGCCTATAATATTAGAATTTGGATTTTCTTGAAATAAATATAGTAGCTACCATCGCTAATAATAATAATATACTACAAATTAATAATAAAGCTGCACCATATGTATATAAATTATGTCCTATAGCTTCAATATGTAAAAAGTTAGTAATAGTAATATCAGCAATAGAAGGATTAAATGCAGTTAATACATTAATTAAAGATGAATTATTTACGGTTAAGAATAAACTATTAATAATGTTAGTAAAATCAAAGAACATAGAAATAATAGAAACATTATTAATTTGGAAAGGTAATACAGTAAATATTATATAAATAAATAAAGAACCTATAGCTAATGCTAATGGGAAATTTTGTGTATATTGAGATCCTGTTTCTAAAATATCTGTTAATTTTATATTAATCATCATTATTACAAATAAGAATAATACTGTAATAGCTCCAACATATAATAAAATGTATGAGATACCAATAAATTCCACACCTAATAAGATTAAATAACCAGCAACATTAAAGAAAACTGATATTAAAAATATAACAGCTAACACAGGATTAGTAGAAGTTATAACTAATAAACTAGAAAGAATTGTACCAAAAGCTAAAATGTTTAATAACAAATTTTTCATATATAAAAATAAATTTTATGCCTACGTTTTACCGCTCGTAATACTATAAAATATTACAACTAAAGGCTGAATTCATTAAATATTAATATTTTCTACTAATACTTAAGTAGGTTTTACCTCGAATTTGTGACCTAAATTTTTATAAAATAAAGGCAGAGTTCCTAATGAACAAAAATCAATAAAAACGTAAATAATAAAGTATAAATTAAATAAATTTTTATTATACATATATTTACGTACTTATAAATATAAGACTTATAAGTATTTAATCGCTATTACTTGCGAATAGTTTTATAAATGGGGATTATTTGCTAATTAAATTTTTCTAAGTTAAAAAAGATAAAATAAAAAATTTAATATGGATAATATAAGTTATATAAATTTATACCTTTATTTTAAAAAATTACTTAAATATAATCCTGTAGATACAGATATACTAAATGATCCTCTTCTATTTTTATTTGAAAATCTGGCTGTTTCAACCAATACTGCTTTTTTTCTTGCTAAACTTCCTATTTTCTCAGTTTTTACCGTTTTTCTTGGCACTATCTTTTGTGTTGGGAATCTACCTGCAAATTTAATAGTTAATCCTGTTAAATAACCAGGTAAAACAGAAAATCTTTTTCTTTGAATATTAGCAGTAGGTTTAGTAATTAAAGCAGATTTATATATTTTACTTAATAATCTTCTAATCTTAAGATTTTCAGAAAAATAAGATAATAAATTAGCAATAATGTTAGGATCATAGAAAGGATAATGTAATCTAATTAATTCTAATTGTACAGGTTTATTAAAAATTTTACTTAATAATTGAGAAAGAATCTTTAATTTATTATTATAAATATTTAAGAACATAGAATTATTCTGTAATTTATTGATATTATTATTATCTTCAGAATAATGAATAGGTTTTTTATAATTAATAAATGCGTTATTAAATAATCTTTTTATTCTCTTTTGAGCTTTTTCGTCTGACATTTTTAATGATTCATTTCTTTTTATTATTATATCTATTAATTTTTTAATTTGTTTTGATGGCATAGTGATATTTCTTATTACTTCTTTTTGATCATTAAAACTTAATTTATTAAATAATTCGATAATTTTTTGTTTATTATTAAAATAGGTTGATTTAAATGTTTTAGTTATTTCTTTTTTAGTTTGAGAATCTAACTTATTCATTAATTTATATAATATATTTTTACTCCCTATTGCTTTCATATGTTTAGATAATTTAACATCTGGATAGAAAAATAAATGAATAAATATTTTATCATTTATGATAGATATCCTTGGTAGACTAATTAAACATTGCATTGATATAAAAGCTGAATGTAATAAAGTATATATATTTTTTATTAACCTGGTATTATTTAAATTAAATTTATATAAATTATTTTTACTTGCAGCTAAATCAGGATAAAATTTACTAATTAATCTTATATAATTAATATTTTTAATATTATTATTAGAATTATTATTAACTAATAAATTTAAAGGAAATTTTATATTATTAATAATATTATTATCAATATATTTATTTATCATATTATCTTTAATTTGACCTATATAATTTAATTTTGAATTTAGATTTATTTTAGATTGTGTGTTTAATTGTTCTTTTGTTACATTTACTAAATCTAATGAATTATTTAATTTTTGGTAATTTTTTATTTGTTTACTATAAACTTGTAAACTTTTTAGTTTTCTTCTGAAAAATATAATTTTGGTTTTAGAGCTATTTTTAAAGAAACTGTTAAAATTACCTATTACATATGAAGGATTATGTTCTGTTCCTTTATATTTTGGATTCATAGACATTGATAAATATAATTTTTGTTTTAAACTTGAATAGAATAAAGGAATTATTTGCCCTATTTTTCTTTGATTATTTTCCAATTTTTATTGTTTGCTAAATTTTTAGTTATTTTTCTAACTTATTTAAAATATATTCGAAAAAATATAAATAAAGTGAATAATTTCATTCAATAATACGTAACATATTATATATACTTTATTTACTTATTTAATAATCCATTATATACCAATGATATAATGTTAATATACGGGATACTATACAATATAAAAATTATTAAAATGAAAGCTGAAAAGAATAAATACTTACTAAATTTTTAGTATCGAATAAAAATTTAATTATATCAATATAAATTTGTATCCTTAATATAATATAAATTATATTGTCAGCTCATACTTTTATGTATATTGTTTTTATAGAAGATATATATTAATAATGTAGTATAAAATATTTTCAATGATAAGTTATATAATTAAATAATACTATCTAATAGATAAATTTATTTATTTTTCATATAATAATTATTTAAACTTAATAAGTAAGGAGGGGTTAAACTTATATAAAATTATAAATGAATTAAATGAATTAATAAACTCATAACTAAAAATAATTGATAAATATTAAAGTTATTATTATACTGATAATTATATTATTTATTTATTAAATATTATATAATATAGTTGATACTGATACATGTATTGAATCTAAGATTACATTAGGAAATATACCTAACAATATTGTAGGTATTAATAAAGAAATTAAAATAATAAATTCTCTTCTAGTAATATCCAATACAATTACATTATTCATATTAGGAGAATAAGTTCCATATGATATTCTATTGTATAAGAATATTGAATAACATGCTGATAATACTATTCCTGTAGCTCCTAATGCGGATACAATTGGGTTAACTTCCCAAATTCCAATTAAAGATAATTGTTCACCTAAGAAATTTAAACTTAAAGGAATACCTGTGTTACATAATGTAAATATAAAAAATAAAATAGTGAAAATAGGCATATAATAAACTAAACCTCTAATATACTTAATAATTCTAGTACCTGTTCTTTCATAAATAATTCCACCTACACAAATAAATAAAGCAGGAGAAACAAAACCGTGAGCTAAAGCTAATAAAATAGCACCTTCGATACCTTGTATGTTATTAGAGAATAAACCTAAAATAACTACACTCATATGAGCGATACTTGAATAAGCAATAAGAGTTTTAGTATCTTGTTGAATAATTGTAGTTAAAGATGCATAAATTAAAGTAATAATAGCAATAGTTTGAACTAAAGGACCAAAATAATTTGTAGCATCAGGTAGGAAATTAATTAATATTCTTATATAACCATACGTAGCAAATTTTAATATAGTAGCAGCTAATAAAATAGATCCTGCTAAAGGACTATCAGCATGAGCTCTATATAGCCAACCTGTGAAAGGCCATAAAGGAGTTTTTATAGCAAAAGCTAAGAAAAAGGCCAACCATAAAATTTTTTGTGCATCAGCATTAATTTCAACTAATGATAATAATTGGAAATCTGTAGTACCTGCTAAATTAAAAATTTGTAAAATAGCTAATAACATAAATAAAGATCCAAATAATGTATATAAGAAAAATAAATTAGCTGATCTAAATCTAAATTCTCCAGATCCATAAACAATTATTATTATAAATAAAATAGGTAATACACTTTCAAAGAATATATAAAATAATAATAAATCTAATACTAAAAATAAAGCTAATTGAAAAGTTTCTAAAATTAAGAAAGAAATTAAAAAGAATTTCAAGTTAGAATTGATATTATAAGCATTAGAAATTATAGCAATAGGAGTAATGAAAGTAGTCAATAATACAAAATATAAAGATATTCCATCAACACCAAAATTTAAATGTCCAAAAGTTAAGTAATCAAATTCAGAAACAAATTGAAATTGAGTTGTATTAGAATCGAAATTTAACCATAAGAAAATAGAAATTAATAAATTAATTAAAGAAGTGGTAATAGCAATAGTTCTCATTTTAGAATGACTATTTAAAGAATTTTCTTGGATAGATAAAATAAATAGAGACCCTATTACGGGAATAATTAATAATAAAGTTAACATCTTTTCTTTTGTTTATGTTTTGTTATTTGTTGTGTGTATTTATTTCCTAAATGTAGAATTTATAAAACTTTAAATTATAATTTTTTATAACAATTTATAGGATAATAATAAATTAAATATTAATATAAGTTAAAATTCTATATTGTAAAATTAATGTTTATTAGATAAACTAGGTAATAAAGAAAAGAATAGGGCTGAGATATAGATAACAATTAATCTAAATTCAGATATGATAAATGTATCGAATAATAAAGGTGCGAATACTAAGAATGCTAATGATAATATTCCTATAGTTATATATAAAGAATAAGTAGTAATAACTCCAGTATCTAATTTTGCAATATTATTTGCAGTATTTTCTAATACAGAAGCTAAACCATAAGGACCTAATAATTCAATTACTCCTCTATCTAATACTTTAGAAATTGTATTACCAGTTAATAATCCTGCAGAAATAAAATAATAATTATAAATTACATCAAAGAAATATTTACCGTTAAGGAAAGTATAAATTTTTCTACCTAAAGCAGAATCAGTTAAATTAATAATAAAATTAGGATAAACATGATATAAGAATATAGCACTTGTAGCACCTAATATTGATAATATAGTAGGTAATAATTTAATTATTAAAGGTAAACTAAATTCAGCTTCAATAATAGCGATATTATTAGGATTAATAAAAATAGAATTAGCAAAGAAATCAGAACCTACTCCAACAAATAAATCAGAGAAAACAAATCCAAAGAATATACTAAATAAAGCTAAAACAAATAAAGGAATAATCACAGCAAAGTTAGATTCATGAGAATTTAAGTAAACATTTTTAATACCATTTGGTACAGTTAAGAATACTAAACTTATTAATCTGAATGAATAAAAAGCTGTTAATCCTGCTGTTAAACTTCCTAATATATAAGCATAAATACCTGAAAAACTGTATTGTCCATAAGCTAATTCTATTATTAAATCTTTACTATAGAAACCTGTTAACCAAGGAGTAGCTAATAATGATAAAGATCCTACTAACATCACTGTATAAGTAAATGGTAAAAATTTAATTAAACCTCCCATTTTTCTAATATCCTGTTCATCAGCGAAACTGTGAATAACTGCACCAGCTCCTAAGAATAATAATGCTTTAAAAAAAGCATGGTTAACTACATGCATTAAAGCAACATTATATTGACTTAAACCTACAGCCATTATCATATATCCTAATTGAGATATTGTACTGAAAGCAATTATTCTTTTTAAATCATTTTGTACTAACCCACAAGTAGCTGCAAAGAAAGCTGTACTTGCTCCAATTAAAGTAATAACTAATAAAGCAGTGGGACTAAATTCTAATATAGCGGATGATCTAATTAATAAATATAAACCTGCTGTAACTAGAGTAGCTGCATGTAATAAAGCACTAACAGGTGTAGGAGCTTCCATAGAACCAGGTAACCAAGAATGTAAAGGTATTTGAGCTGATTTTGCCATAGCTCCCATTAATAATAATAAACTTATAACAGTAATAGCTGTTTCATTCATAAAAGGTGCTAAACTAAAAATTGTTGAATAATCAACAGATCCAAATAAAGCAAATAATGCAAAGAATCCTATACTTAATCCCATATCTCCTACTCTATTCATTGTTAAAGCCAAGATAGCTGCTTTATTGGCTTGAATTCTAGTAAAATAGAAGTTAATTAATAAATAAGAAACTACTCCAATACCTTCCCAACCAATGAACATAACAAAATAATTAGCACCTGAAACTAATAATAACATGAAAAAAGTGAATAAAGATAAGTAAGAGAAGAATCTTTGATTATGAGGATCTTCAGCTAAATAAGAAGTTGTATATATATGAATTAATGTCGATATATATAATACAGGTATAAACATAGAAACAGTTAATTGATCAAATAAGAATTCCCATGAAATAGACATAAATTCTGAATCTATCCAATTAAATAAATAAACAGATACAGGTGAACCACATATACCAACCTCGTAAAATGCAACTGTAGCTAATAAAGAAGAAATAGACAAACAAGTACATGTAATAATATGTGATCCTGTTATACCTATTTTTCTACCCATAAAACCAGATACAAAAGACGCTAATAAAGGGAAAATTAAAATTGATAAATACATAAAATTTTTAAGATCTAATAGAAATATTTCCTCTTAATCTATAAAAAGCTACTAAAATGCTTAAACCTATCACTGATTCAGCTCCAGCTATTGAGATAATATAAATACTAAAAGTTTGTCCTATATTATCATCAAATCCAAATGAACTAATTAAAACTAACAAAGTAACTGCAAGTAGCATAATCTCTATAGCAATAATCATTAAGATTATATTTTTTCTATTTAAAATAAATCCTAAAATACCGATTAAAAATAATAATATTGATAGATTCATAAGTAAAATAAAAGCTTTATTACCCTTAAGGACATTTAATAAATCTAATTATTTATCTAAATAATTTTACATTTGTAAATCTAATTACTTTAATAAATAATTGAAAAAGTAAATTACAAAATAAATTAATTATATTATTTATATATTTACTTTTTAGTTAAAATAAGTTTTTGAGTTAACTTATTTTATATTTGAAAAAGGGTGATTAAAATATAATTAAGTAAAGTAAAATTAAATAAACTATTAATTAATAAGGGGTAATTAACATCATTTGTGTTAATTTGTGTTATTTATAATATAATTATAATCCACCCCAGTAATATACAGCAATAAATAAGAATAACCATACTATATCAACAAAATGCCAATATAAAATAGCTGATTCACAACCTTGATGATGAGTATTTGTTAAATGATAATTTATAGTTCTAACTAATTGTACTACGATAAAGATAGTTCCAACTATTACATGAATACCATGTAAACCAGTTGAACAGAAGAAAGCACTTCCAAATACTGAATC
Organism: Xerocomus tenax; assembly: GCA_038092415.1. NCBI lineage: Eukaryota > Fungi > Basidiomycota > Agaricomycetes > Boletales > Boletaceae > Xerocomus > Xerocomus tenax. The sequence goes on from JBBPQJ010000005.1 coordinate 18,304, forward strand.
TGATATTGAGAATGATGAATTAGCATATTCTAAATATTGTAAGAAAGTGAAAAGAACTGCAAATAATACAGTTAACTCTAATCCTCTTAAAGTATCTTTTCTGTTTCCATTTATTAAAGCATGATGACCATAAGTAACAAAAGCTCCTGAAGATACTAATAAGATAGTATTTAATAATGGTATAGCAAAAGGATTTAAAGGAGTTATACCTTGAGGAGGCCATACTCCACCTATTTCAATGGCAGGAGATAAACTAGCATGGAAGAAAGCCCAGAAAATACTTAAGAAAGCAAAAACTTCACTAACAACAAAAAGTAAGAATCCTATTTCTAATCCTTTTTTAACTTGTTTTGTATGATGTCCACCTAAAGCTGCTTCATTTCCTACATCTCTAAACCAGAAAACCATACCTCCTAAAGTTAAGATAAATCCTAATTCTAATATAAGATCACCAGAATAGTAACCTTGCATAAACATTACTGCTCCAATAGTTAAATTTAATAAAGCAAAACTTAATACAATAGGCCATGGAGATACTTCTACTAAATGATAAGGGAAAAATTGAAAATTATGTGATTTAATCATAATAAATTAAATTTGACCAAAATTATAAATTAAAATAAAATAACATTCTACGAATATTACATACAGTAAATAAAGATGAAAATAACTATAAACACATTATAAGTTTTTTTAATTTGTAGGAATAATAATATTATTACTATATATTGACATAAAATTAATTATTAATATTTAATTAATACATATATTATATTTAATAAAACACATCATATTTATGTTTTTAGTAGATTGCTTAAGAATATAATATAAATTATATTATATATTTCTTTTAATTTTAAATTATGAATTATTAAATCATTAATTAAAAAAAAAAAATATATAAATTAAATAAGGAGGGGTTAAATATAAGATATTTAAATATGATAATATTATTATAGGATTTATAACTATTTATTTTATTATTCTGTAGCTATATCTATTAAAGTATTTTCAACTAAACCTATAATAGGTACAATTAATACAAACCATGCAAAATAGAAGAATGTAGATACTTGACCAATAAATACAAAAGGTTCATTTGGATGTTGTGCTCCAATCCACATTAAAATGAAGAAATTAAATACAAAGAACCAGAAAGCTACTTTCATAGCGGGTCTAAATTGACTACCTCTTTGTCTTGATACATCTACAATAGGTAATATTAATAAGATAAATAATGATCCAAACATAGCTAATACTCCTAATAATTTATTAGGTATTGATCTTAAAATTGCATAAAATGGTAATAAGTACCATTCTGGTACAATACTTGCAGGAGTGCTCATAGGATTAGCTTCAATATAATTATCACTATGTCCTAACAAATTAGGATAATAGAAAACTATTACAGATAAAGCTAAGAAGAAGAAGAATATAGTGATAAGATCTTTAAACATATAATAAGGGTGAATTGCATATCTATCACCATTTGATGATATTCCATTAGGATTATTTGATCCATGTGTATGAAGAGCAATTAAGTGAGCTAAAGCTAAAGCTGCTAATAAAAATGGTAAGATATAATGTAATGAGAAAAATCTATTTAATGTTGCATTAGATACTGAGAAACCTCCCCAGATTAATTCAACTAAATCTTGACCAAAAACAGGAATAGCACTTAATAAATTAGTAATAACTGTGGCACCCCATAAACTCATTTGACCATAAGGTAATACATATCCTAAGAAAGCAATAGCCATCATTAAGATTAAAATTATTACTCCTATTGACCAAGCTAAAATTCTAGGTGATTTATATGAACCATAATAAATATTTCTACCAATATGTCCATATACAAAAATAAAGAAGAAAGAAGCAACATTAGCATGGATATATCTAATTAACCAACCATTATTAACATCTCTCATTATATGTTCTACACTATTAAAAGCAAAATCTACATGTGGTTGATAATGCATAGCTAAAAAACATCCTGTTAAAATTTGAATTACTAAACAAGTAGCTAGTAATGATCCAAAATTCCATAAATAGGAGATATTAGAAGGTTGAGGTGAATCTACTACATAAGAATTATATAATCTAAGTAAAGAGTGGCTTTTAAGTAATCTCATAATTAATTAATTTTTATATAATTATATAATTAAATTTAATAATTGTCTAAATATTAGTAATAATTAAATTAGCAGTTATTATAATCACTGACTAAAATATAATATTTTTATTATTTATTTTTTTTTAAGATATATAAGATTATAGTTTGATTTGAAAAATATAATTTGTATTCACTGTAACAATAATTCTTCTTATTATTTTTAGATTGAATTATAGATAATAATTGTTAAATATAAGCCCAAGAAGATTTGAACTTCTACGATTATCTCATCAAGATAACATTCTACCATTAAATTATAGGCTTTATATAATATATAAGCAAGAATAATAAACTTAAGTTATTATATTTATTATTTATAAAATTTTTATGTTCAATATACAGATATTTAATTAACTTCTTTTAATAATTTTGTTAATATTTAATAAAAATGTAGAATTTAACCTAATTTTTCTATATAATTATAGGAGGGATAATTAATATTAAAGAAATAAAAAAGATATTAAACCGAATTTTACGGTAATTATTCTTAATAATAATCTGCTATAAGTGAATTTTGTAAATTATAGAATCTTTAATACAAATAAAAAAAGTAAATATAAGAATTTAATTATATTAGTAAGGTGCTATATCAAAAGCTATTAATATACTTGGTACTAATATAATAAAGGCTACAGCTATAGGTAATAAGTTAATCCAACATAAAGAAATTAATTGGTCATATCTTAATCTAGGTAAAGTAGCTCTAAATAAAACAAATAAGAAACAGAAGATACAAGTTTTTAAACCTAAAATAATAGATTGAAGATTTATAAATGAACCATTAACTATTATTTCTGGAAAATTATATCCACCTAAGAATAATATAGCTGTTATACAACTAAATAACACTATTGATGAATATTCTGCTAAGAAGAAAAAGACAAAAGGAACTGAAGAATGTTCAGTGAAGAAACCTGCTACTAACTCAGATTCAGCTTCTTGTAAATCAAAAGGTGTTCTACTTGTTTCAGCTAAAATTGAGATAAAATAAAATATGAACACAGGTGCTAATGGAACTATGAACCATATAGATTGTTGTACTTCAATAATAGTTGAATAATTAAATGAACCTGCTAATAAAATAATAATTAAAATAGCTGAACTTAAAATTAATTCATATGAAATCATAGCAGCAGTGGATCTTAAAGAACCTAAGAAGGCATATTTTGAATTAGCTGACCACCCAGCAAATAAAATACCATATACTCCTAATGAAGATAATGCTAATGTATAAAAAATTCCTAATGAAAAATCAAATAAAGTTAATCCTTGACCAAATGGTATTATTCCCCATCCTAATAAACTAAATATTAAAGTAAATACAGGTGCTAAATAGAATAAAACTTTATTAGATTGACTTGGTATTACAGTTTCTTTCAAGATTAATTTTAAAGCATCCGCAAAAGGTTGTAATATTCCATAATAACCGACTACTGTTGGTCCAACTCTTCTTTGGTGTGCTGCTAATTGTTTTCTTTCTATTATTGTCATAAAAGCTACTGATAATAACATAGGTAATATAATTGCTAATACATCAATTAAATTAATTAATACATTAACAATAGTCAAAAAATAATTATTTATCATAAAGTTTTTATATAAATTATAGATTTAATAATCTATCCTTAATTTTCTTTATTAAAAAAAAGAAATATTAGGATAATTGTAATATAAGTATTCATAATTAATACTACAAACAATATGATCTAAAATCACGATTAAGTTAAGTTAATATATATATAAGTTTATTACAAATTTAATAATAAAATAAATATAACTTATTATCCTATACTAATTAAAGGATATAATATATACAAATTAGTATTTTACACTGTGACAATATTTTATTTTAAATCTAAATTAGATTTATCTTTTTATTTATTCTCTTTTGGACTCGAACCAAAATTAACACTTTAGAAGAATGATGTTCTAACCATTGAACTAAGAGAATTTTTGTATAATAGAGTTAAGAAGGAATTGAACCTTTATTATTTAAACTTTGCAGGTTTACTACAGAACCATCTGTAAACTTAACCCTTAATAAAAATTTTTATATTCTCAGATTATTATTTATTTTTGCCTTAAAATTTAATCTATTTAAATTAAATTAACTACTTTTATATTTATATTTTTCTTTAATAATAATATTAATTAACATTTTAAAAATAAAAGTGTAGAGATGATTATCTCTAAATTTATTATTAATTAAAAATAATAACTTAGTCTTAGAATAATTTTATAATATGAATAAATTTTAATCTTTGATTATTTTATACTTCTGTACTTAGTAATGTAAAGATTACTAAAGTTTTTACAAGTTAAAGATTTTTAATCTTTACAGTATCTATTGCAAGTAATATGGTTTAATAATAATATTTAATTAAATTTTAATTAAATAAACCCTAATTATCTCATTTAAAGATAAATAAGTTACATATTTAATAGAACAATAAAATATAAAATATAATTTATCTTATACTAATTTAAATATTAATGATCTTTAAATTAAGTAGAGATAGTTCATTAAAGAGCCTAATAAACAATAAATAAATTATATATGCCACAATTAATCCCATTTTATTTTGTAAATCAATTATCTTTTGCTTTATTAGCTATAATCTATTTAATTTTTATAATGTCTAAATCTGTTTTACCTTATTTTACTTTACAACAAGTAATAAGAGTTTATATTACAAAATTAGCTAATACTAATAAATAGTTAATAAAAAAAAGAATTAAGTAAAGGAAAATTATAAACACTAACCTACACTAACTGGACGTATTAAAAAATACAATTACCATTAACAAGATCACGTTTACCTTTATATTTATTATTTGTACATGTATATTATATTAAATTAACTAGTTAATTTATTGATACTTAATACAAAGGTTTGCTTTTACATAAATAAATTATTACTCATTTTAATTATTGTTAATAATTTGACTAATAAATAGCTTAAGTTAAAGCTAATTCTAACTTTATCTTAATTATGATTATTCTTAATATATATTCGTAATTTTAATTTAGCCCAATAAAGGTGATCTCACGTGTGAACAAGAGAACAAATTAATATTTAACTCACCTCCTTATTAAATTTTTAACGATTCTTTTGTAGATTATATAGGTTCCAAAGTTTATGATTTAGGATTTAATAATCCTCAAATTAAATTTGTAAAAATATGGATAATATTTTTAGATAAAGATGATAAACCTGTAAAACCTTATTTTTACACTAAAGATAACATTAAAAAGCTAAAAATAGCGAATTTTATATAAGTTATCTTAAAGATAGAACTTTAAAAATTTTTAACAGAACATCTAATGCAACAAGCTTTATCATACAGATAAAATATAATTTTTAAAAGAGATATAGAAATGTATCTTATATATTGGTAACCATTCCATCGTCATTTTATTAAATATAATGAATATTTTACAACAATTAAAAATTAAAATTACAAATTTAGAAGATAAATTAAGTAAAACTAAAAATTTTAAAACTAAATTAGAAATTTTACATCAAATTAATAAATTAAAGTCACAATTAAATGAATTATTAGAAACTAAATATCAAAAAGTTATAGCTGATAAAATTAAAGATATTAATAGACAGATTGAGAGAACTAGTAGTAGAGGTAAATTTATGAAAGATTATTATTATGATTTAAGATCTGAAATCTTATTATCTAATACTAATTATTTACAATTTATTGATAAATTCTGGATTGATGTAATGTCTGATTTAGAACCCAATAAAAATGTAATGGTTAGATTCTTAATTCAAATGAGTGATACATCTGCTAGAACTTTAAATAAAACTTAAATTATTAACAATAATGTTGAATCCTTAAATAGCTTTAAAAAAATTATTAATTATAATCTTAATAATATTTATAGTCATTATCTAGAACAAGATGAAGATAATATGATTAAAGGATTTATTATGAGATATAAAATCTTATCTTTAAATTCAAATAATATAGAAACTGTAACTAAGAAAGCTATAGAAATTAAAAAAGGTAGAATACAAAGAACAGTTAAGATTAGAAACATTAATTATCCTTTATCAACTAATACAATAGATTTTGGTAATATTCAATATAAAATAGATAATTTAATTGTAGTTTTAGATGAAACTAAAAATCTTAAATTTGAATTTGATAGAAAAATAGAATCTCAAACTATTAAGGTTTATAAAGAGAATAAATTAATTAATACTTTAATTGATAAATTTATAGATTTAGATAATAATCTATTTAAGATAACCTTTAATAATCTTTCTTATTACATCAAAGATGGTAAAGTAATTTTAAGATTTAAAGAATATTGCCCTAAATTTATTAGTAAATCAAAAATTGATAAAACATTTACGGATAATATATATACAGCTGATATAGAAACTTTAACAAAAGTTGATGAAAAAGGCAGAAGATATTTCGAGGCTTATTCAGTTGCTTATTATGATGGAATTAAATCTAAATCTTACTACGTAACAGATTTCTTAAATTGGGAAGAAATGATGAATAGATTCTTTAAAGATTTATTTGATTTAAATCTTAAAAATGCTGATATATATTTCCATAACTTATCCGGGTTTGATGTTAATTTCTTATTAAAACCTTTATTAAATATTAAAAATGTTAAATCAGAAATTATGTTAAGAGAAGATAAATTTATACAAATTAAAATTACTTATGGGAAATCTAACTTTAATATTAAAGATAGTTTATTAATATTACCTGGTTCATTAATGAATCTTTCTAAATCGTTTAAGATTGAAACTCCTAAAGAAATCTTTCCTAGAAAATTATTTGAAAAAGAAACATTTCCAGCTGATTATATTTCAGAAAAAGTTCCAGATTATAATAAATATTTTAATCATAGTGAGGTTTCCTTAGAAGATTATAATAATTATTGTAAACAATTTGAAGGACAATTTTGGTCATTAAAAAATGAAACATTAAAATATGTGGATATAGATTGTATCGCATTACATGAAATCTTAATTAAATTTGGCAATATGATATTCAACATGTGGGGTATTGATATTAAACATACTCCTACATTGCCTGCATTATGTTTTAAAATTTACAGAGCTAAATATATGCCTAAAGATACTATTCCTATTATTACCGGAATACCTTATAGAGATATTAAACAATCTTATACAGGAGGTAGTACAGATATGTATATACCTTATGGAGAAAATATATGGTGTTATGATATTAACTTATTATATCCAACTGCTATGAAACAATATAAATATCCTACAGGTAAATTTATCTCTTTTACTAATCAAGGATCATTATCTATATCAGAATTAGAAACTTTATTAGAAAGAAAATTATTTGGTTTTATAGAAGCTGAAATTAATTGCCCTAAAGAAATATTACATCCTATATTACAAATTAGAAGAGAAGTTAATAATAATTTAAGAACATTTTCTCCGGTTGGAACGTTTAAAGGTTGGTTTCATACAGAAGAACTATTAGAAGCAATAAAATTAGGCTATAAAATTAATATAATATCAGGTTATTTATTTGAATCTAAAGATATTTTTACAGATTATGTAATAGATTTATATAGAATAAAAATGGAAGCAGATAAAAATAAGGATCAAGTATGAAGATTAATTTCTAAAAACTTAATGAATTCTTTATATGGTAGATTCGGCATGGATCAATATCTAAATAACAATGTTATAATTGATAAAGAAGATGTTTTATTAGAAAATCTAATTGATAAAGCTGAAATAGAAGATGTAATCGAATTAGATGATAAATTATTAATACAATATTTACCTAAAGAATACAATACATATTCATATCAAGAAAACCTTGAAATTGATATATCAATTGCTATAGCTTCTTCGGTTACTGCATATAGTAGAATTTTAATGAGTAAATATAAAAATAACCCTAATTATAATTTACATTATACCGATACAGATAGTTTATATTTAAGTTTGATTAGGTGATTGAGAGATGATCCTTTTAAATTAATAGGTTACGGAATAGAGGCGATTCGAACACCCAAGAGTTGCCCCAGAACAATTAGCAATTGCCTTATCTTTCCAAATGATTACTATTCCTCTAATCAAGATCAAATATGAAGTATAAACCTATAATATTTAAGAATTTTGCGGATTATGCAACTAAATGTGGTATTTCTTGAGAATTTTTTATTTATAGATTAATAATTAATTTTGTAGTCTTTACCAGATTCGAACTGGTACTATTATCGTGAAGGGATAATGTACTAACCATTATACTAAAAGACCTTGATAAATTCTGAATAATAAAAATAAATGTGCGAATTTTGGGTTTGAACCAAAACTTACAGTTGATGAGACTGTCGTGCGAACCTTTACACTATATCACATAGTAAATATATATAAATATATATATATTTATTAAAAATGAACACTATCATTGAAACATTTTATTACAAACAAAGAGACTCGAACTCTTAAGGAATTACTTCCACTCCTGCTTAAGAGGAGATTGTTTACCAAAATTTCAACATGTTTGCAAAGTTATATTTTATATAAATTTATGATATTCACTTCTTTTAATTTGAATATTATTTAATAAATATTCTTTAGGTGTCAAGAGGAATTGAACCTCTGAATAAGGTATTAACAGTACCCCGCAATAACCACTCTGCCATAACACCTTATAATAAGTATAAATACATATAAAATAAATTATACTAATAAAAAAAAAAAAAAAAAAATTTTTTTTAATTATATTTAGATATTTAATATTTTATTATGGTAGGCGCGACTCGAACACGCTTCTTCTCCCACCCAAAGGGAGCGATTAATCCAGTTCATCTTCTACCATTTAAATTATTTAACTCTTAAAATAATTTTAAGTAGAGCAGATATAGTACTAAGTATTTTTAGATTTTAAATTCCATCTTATAAATTAATTTAATTAAGCTTATTTTACTATACGAGTAATCAGACTCGAACTGATCACATCTACTTGGAAGGTAGAGGTTATACCAACTTAACTATACTCGTTAAATATAAATTATATCACTCTTTTAATTAAAAAAGAATAATTTACGGAGGGGAAGTGAATTAAATTATTTTAATAATTAATATTAATTATTAATTATGAGTATAATAATAAGAAAGCAATCATTAATGAGAATAATCCTGTAGCTTCGGCTAAGGCGAATCCTAAAATTGCGTAACCGAATAATTGACCTCTTAATTGAGGATTTCTAGCAGTAGAAGCGATTAATGAAGCAAAGATTTGTCCGATACCTAATCCGGCACCAATTAAACCTGAGCAAGCTAATCCTGCACCGATGAATTTTGCAGCAGCTAACATAAGTATTATAAATATATAATTTAAAGATAGTGTCTGACGTATATTATAATTTAAATAATATTACCCTTTTAATTAGTTTAATTATTCAATTTATATCTTTTTAGATAGTTAAATTTTATTTTCGAGTCCTACCAGATTCGAACTGGTACCTTACTAAGCGACAATTAGAAACTCTACCTATTTAAGCTAAGGACCCTTTTTAATCTTAATATGTCAAGAACAAGGTGACTCGAACACCTAACAACGATTTTGGAGATCATCATATTACCAATTATACTATGCTCTTAATTTATAGATAAATATACTTAAAATATATAAAAAGTATATTAATACCAATAATATTTATTATAAAGGAAGTAAAGAGATTCGAACTCTTAACCTTTTCATTAAAAGTGAAACACTCTACCTTTTGAGTTATACTTCCAACTTAAATGCTTTCAACTTAAGGAAGAAACAGATAAAAATATCAAATATCAGAATATAACTCTATCTTGAGTTACCCCGATTCGAACGAGGAAATTCTTCGCCAAAGGAAGACGTTTTGCCAATTATACTATAACTCATAAAAAAACATTAATACATTTTAGTACAAAATTTATCTTTTCTTTATATACTCTTTTATTTTATATGCCTAAAGGTGGACTTGAACCGCCAACGACTTATTACAAGTAAGTTATTTTACCAATTAAACTATTCAGGCTTATATATATAAATATATAACTAAATTAATTAATAAATGCCTCGGAATGGAGTTGAACCACTGTCTTTCGATCTTCAGACGAACGCTTTAACCCTTAAGCAACCGAAGCTTATAAATATTATTATTTATAATATGGAGAAAGATAGACTCGAACTATCATTACAGTAGTGCAAGTACAGTTGATTACCAATTATCAGATTCCCCCTTATTCTATTTTTTAACTATATATCTTTATGAAAATATATAAATTATAAATCTCTTTTAAAAATAAAATTATAATTCTATTAATGTAAAATTAGAATTAACCTGAAAAAAAGAAGATACCCTATAACAAGAGTGTAATACAATATAAAATATTACTTAATTAGCTTGTATAAGGCTTAAATTAATTTATTCTATAATTAATTAACTTAATACAAATAGCAGGAGGGGAGCAAATTGCTATTATTCTGATTATAAAAAAAAAAGAAGAATTAATTAATTACCATCATTACATTGAATCTACCCAAGCTAAGTAATCTTGTACTGAAACTGCTTCTACAGCTATAGGCATAAATCCGTGCCATGTTCCACAAATTTCTGAACATTGTCCATAAAAAGTTCCTGTTCTTTCAGCTAAGATAGAACATTGATTTAATCTACCTGGTGTAGCATCAATTTTTATTCCTAACGATGGTACAGCAAAACTATGGATTACATCTGCACCAGTTACAATTAATCTAATATGGCAATCTACAGGTATAATCATTTTATTATCTACATCTAATAATCTAAATTGACCTAATTCTAAATCTGATTCAGGAATCATATATGAATCAAATTCAATAGATTGTCCACTTTCTGTTACATAATCACTATATTCGTATGACCAATACCATTGATGACCTACTACTTTTATTGTTATAGTAGGTGAAGTTACTTCATCTAATAAATATAATAATCTAAAACTAGGGAAGGCTATAACTGTTAAAATTAAAGCAGGAGTAATAGTCCAGATTAATTCTATTAAAGTACCATGGTTAAGATATTTATGAACAATAGGTGAGTTATTATAACTATAATAGTAAACAATAGAACCTAAAGCCCAGAAAACACCTACACAAATAACAATTAAATAAAAGAAAATAGAATTATGTAAATCAATAATACCTGTAAAGGCTGGTGAAGCAGAATCTTGGAATCCAGTTTGCCAAGGTTGAGGTGCATCATTATATAAAGTATTAAAAATTGATATGTTTTGTAACATTGTTTGTTTTTAAATTTAAAAATTAATCAGTCTTAGTTTATTTTACAGTATTATTGCAATACTGAGTATCTTACCTTATAAATATCTAAATATTTTAATTATTTAAATAAATGAGATATTACTAAGATTTATCTTAATCAATTCTCTTATTAAAAATTTATTTTTTAATAAAATCGAATAATAAATGATTTGTTCCTTTTAATATAAAGTGTTAAGAAGAACTATCTTAATTTATTATATAAATATATAATAACTATTATAAAAATAGTTTATATTTCATTTCAAAAGTAATAAAATAAATATATTTCTATTTACTTATTACAAATATTATTATTATATTGTTTTAATTTATAATTTTTTTGACAACCTAAAACATCAAGTCTATTTTAAAAATTAGTAATGCTAAACTTACGATTTTACAATCAATTCATTTGCATCCTATCTAAGAAATGATCTATTTCTTCATTTATGAATTTTTAATCTCTTTGTGTATTTTTACAATATTTATAATTCATATTGTTAAATATACTAATATACATATATATTTAAATACTTCCTATCAATATAGAATAACTATAGAATAAAATTATAGTATATATATTTTATACCGATTACAAGAAATGATTAGAATTAGGAAAGTAATAATAACCACTCGTGATAGTTTACAAAGAGAAATTCATTTGATAGTATCTAGGGGATAGATTCGAACTTGATATACTTTCAGTAATTATCTAATATGTTTGTGGCTACCCAACTATGCAAAGTTTTATAATTTGATTAAGTTAACTAATAACTTAGTTACAAATTATTTAAATATTACAATTGGTACACTAGAGAAACACAGCCTATTGGTCCTTTCGTACTAGAAGGTCTTCCCCTTTTTACTATTTGTCCCTCAAAAGGATAGGGACCATACTGACTCACGTCGTATTAAACCCAACTCATGTAATTTTTTAATCGGCGAACAGCCGAACCCTTCCAAGGTTTTGCCCCTGGAGGATAAATTAAGTCGACATCGAGGTCCCAAACAGCCAGGACAATGTGTACTCTCGCTGGCTATTAGGCTGTTATCCCCAGCGTAACTTTTATCAATTGATCCCTGTCTATTCCA
>JBBPQJ010000006.1:0-29203 GCA_038092415.1 Xerocomus tenax
GTATAAGATCAGGATAGTATTTCATCGCGTGTTGGCGGGGAAGCGAGAAATTTGACACAATATCCGGATAGAATACTTTGCGATAATGGTGGTAACGCTTCACCGCATCGTTGATAGCGTTTAGTGCGGTCTCAGTAATTGTATTGCGACGCACGAGGTAGCAGAACTCGAGGAGTGCACGCAATGCCCGCACCACATCAGATGGGACATGGCCCTCAATTGCTGGGAGGTAAACCTAGCACAAGTAAGCGCAATGCTCGAGGCAGTAAGTTTTTCCCCACCTTCATTAATGCCTTCGAATCATCACCGGTCCATTGTTTGAAGTGTTGCCCTTGTGGGAATCGCCTCAATCCAGAAAAGGGTGCCACGGCAGCAATTCTACAATGTACCGTTGTGAGTGCTAGCCAATATGTATACTTCAAGTCTAAACTTACCGACGGTCTATGTCGTCTAAAATAGCATCGGCATCTCCGCCATTGTTTGCCTTGATATACCGCTCGACCCACTCTACGAAGTGGTCCTTGAAGGCACCTTTGATGATTTGGTGCAAAAGGTTGAAAGCGAGTAGCTCATAAATGTCTGCCCGAGGGAAGTCATTTGTGAACGGCTGTACAATGTATCTATGAGTGTATTCAAGAATCAGAGAGTAATATTATATACCACTAGCTCACCGACAATGCCATACTCGTCCCAGAGCTGACCGAGTCCAAACAACTCCGAAAGCTGAGTGAGTATTGACTCTGTATGCGCCTGGCAACGATATAATCCATCAGAGTCGAGATCTTGCCGTGGTGAAAGACATCTAGTAGGTCAAATGAGAGTCAGGAAAACCCAAAATAGTAAACCACTTACTTTGCACACCAACCACGTACTATGCATGCGAGGAGAACTTGCTCCTCATAGTCCGCAATATAAGGGCCAAGCCCGTAAATAACGCGGTGGAAATATCCATCCCCGAAATGCACAACATCTGGAGCTGTCATGAACAGCCTCAATGATTGAAGGATGAATGACAGGGATGAGTGGAAGAGTTGACGACGAAATTGACAGAATTCATTCATCTTTGCATATTCTTTCGTGGCTAGAAACATATTATATAGAGGGTGGGGTAATTTTAATTACAACTACACAACCATTTTCTGAGCCAAATAAAAATTGCAGCATATAGATAGACCTATTGGGATATCCCAGATTTAATTTTAGAGAGAATGGTGGTCAGAATAAATTTCTACAAGTGTTGCAAGAGGCTAGGGGGGAAGATCATCTAGGTCGACCTAAAAAAATCTAGGAGTCTTTCTGATGGTTGTAACATACTTCTAGGATGTTCTATTGATCAGGGGAATATGATTTGGAATGGTGGTATACATCCCTGATTTAATTCAACATAGTATGAGGAGGCTAGAGGGAGAGATCATCTGGGTCGACCTAAAAAAATCTAGGAGTCTTTCTGATGGTTGTAACATACTTCTAGGATGTTCTATTGATCAGGGGAATATGATTTGGAATGGTGGTATACATCCTTGATTAATTCAACATGGTATAAGGAGGCTAGAGGGGGAGATCATCTAGGTCGACCTAAAAAAATCTAGGAGTCTTTCTGATGGTTGTAACATACTTCTAGGATGTTCTATTGATCAGGGGAATATGATTTGGAATGGTGGTATACATCCCTGATTTAATTCAACATAGTATGAGGAGGCTAGAGGGAGAGATCATCTGGGTCGACCTAAAAAAATCTAGGAGTCTTTCTGATGGTTGTAATATACTTCTAAGATGTTGTCTTCATCATAGAAACACAATTTGTAATGATGGTAGGGATTTCTGATTTTATTAGACATGCTATAGAGAAGAGGCCAATAGGTGAATTTTATAGTTTGACTCGAAAAATCTAGAAGTCTTGTTAATGGTTGTAGCATGCTCAAGTCGTGTTGTCCTACTCATCCTAGCTTAGCTATATACCCTCATGTGTGGTTTATAATTTGAGTTTAGTAGCTTGTGTACAAGTCCTGGATTGTTCGTGATTATTAACTTAATAATAATATATTTATTCAATCCTCTGCATCGGAATCATCTTCTGATGTATCTTCCTCTTCCTCTCTTTCCCTATCCTCTTCGCTATCCTCTTCAATTACCTCCCCTATTTTCTTGTTCTCATGATCTACTCCTGTTTCTTTTCTCACTTCTTGTTCCTCATTGACCTGGGCTTCTAAACCTTTCTCCAACCTTCTCATAGGAGGCTTTCTAGCATTTTTGGATTTGGCAGATCTTCGACTTCTCTCCTTCTTTAATCGACGTCTTTCTGCAATCAATGCTTTGCTGGCCAATAGGTCTTCATATCCAGCATGTTCCAACAAAGCCAAATGTAGTTCATTGCGTGGCTTCAAGACACGCATGACCTTCTTTCGAGCCTGTTTTCCTTTATTCTCCTTAGATATCCCTTGGATTTTGTAGAACTTGGGATTCGTGATGAATACCACTTTGTCATCCTCCAATCTCCAAGTCTTTCCAGGTGTTTTGGAACTTGCCTTGACAGATTCAGGAAGAGTTTGAAGCATAGAAAAGATTTTCTGGAGTCGGTCAGTGACTTCAAATGACTCTGATGCAGTACGGTTCTTCATCAGCATATGGTACTCCCAAATGTAACCAGGCTTTGACCAGAAAGAGCTCCAAGGAGACCTGTTGACAGGCTTTGAATCGTCCTCAGGATCTGGAAAGAAAGTATACATCCTCTCTGCGAAGCTAGGTTGACGACGACCGACTCCAGCACTCCCTGGTACATCTGCATTGCATGCCTTGAATATACATGCACGAAGTGTCTTGAAGGTATCATCCAGTGACCAGGTTTGGATTGCCTCCTCCAAGGACATTGGCTCTGGTCTATGTTCTGGGTCCATCAGCCAAGTATTGTCTATTTGAATCCAAAGTTGGCATGTGAACTGCACAAACAGCTTTCCCACCACAGGTTCGAGTAAAGACAACTCTCCAGACCATGTCCAAGACCGCAGAATCAACCATGGCTGCTCTCGAACGGTCTTGACTAACATTGCCCAGGTAGGCATATTTCCGATGGGGTACTCCTCAGGATCTTGACTTCTGGTCGTTCTAAGCCAAACTGGTTTGTCCTCGGTCTTCTTCAGCTTTGCTTGCATGAGCTTGAGTACTTCAGCATCATCTCGTTGCTGGACAGCAGAAAGCAAACATAGAGATGACCCCTCGAGATCCAAATCAAGTAGAAAAAACATGCTGAATCGCTCACAGACCCTAGAAAACTGAAGGAGTGCCATAGATTCTCGAACATGGAAATCCAGAATGATAGGAGTGCTTGAGGTGCAGCGAATAAGATGACAGATGACTCCAGTGATCACTCCCAAGTTAGGAGGATTCAACTGTTTGATCATAATTTGAGCAAGCTGAAGAGCTCTAATTCGTCTGGCCATAAATTCAAACCAGATCTCGGAAGGCAACCACAAGATGGGATCACTTTCCAAAAAATTCATAACCTAGAAACCTTTCTGAATAACTCACGAAGAAGAGATCGACATGAGATATGCTTCACCTTATCGTAAATGTCCACCATCACTTGGTTTATGGCCATTCCACTCATCCTATACTCATCTCTAACACCATATGACCTCTCTTTTGCTTTTCCAGAATACATAACAATCGCCTGATTGCACTCATCCATGAAAGTATTGTTCAGAGCATATGCATCCTTGTCCATGGCGAAAGTGGGGAGGTTGTCATTGGGACGAACCGCTTCATAGCAGAGATTATAGGCACTCCTGAATGCCACATGAGTTTGTCGGCTTCGCTCCTGTGACATCTCTGCCTGAATACCTCCATACCGACCAAGAGTGCAAGTATGATGCACATTTCCCCTAAGGAATCCAGCAGCTCCGAAGGAAGCTTCCAAGGCATCCAGTCGCCATAGGCCCACCATCTTCTGGTTGCAAGTAGGATGAATGCTGATACCAAGATCAACCAAAAGTTCTCCGTTGTTGCGATTCACCATATATTTCCAGTTGAGTTGAGGAATGACTGCCTGGAGGATCTCCACAGGTGATTCCGAATCGTTGAACAGAGATGTCTTTGTCAAAAGCTTGACTCCTTTGCACTCGAGAACAAAGAAGAAAGAACCATAGTTTGCATAACGGTCCGGGCTATCCTGAATGATCTTCTTTATGGAGTTTTGGATCTTTTGCAATAGATCCATATTGAAGGGAACGGCCTTGGGACGACCAGGCTTCTTGCTTTTGCCCTTGCGTGCCTTGAAGCGTACCTCATCTAGAGTGAGGGCTACATATATGGCACTGCTAGCATCCACGTGCTCACGTATGGCTGGAAGTAAGAGATGTTCCCAAAAGAAATCCAAGACCTCCTTTGGAATACGGTTGGCCCGCTTGTGTGTCATCTCATCCCTATGGATCATCCTTGGAAAGCAAATATGGACGAACATGGACCCAGAAGCGCTGTTGAATGTACCGAAGCTAGTGTTGGGGATACCAGAAAGAGGAAAGGACATGGTCATCCATTCTGTACGGCCTCCGATGGCATTGGAATCCTTCTCGGATTGTGGAACCAGAATATCCACATACACATGATTGTTCTTGTGCATGGGAGCCTTGTCCTCGATGATGGGACCAAGATAAACAAAAAGAGGGCTGTTGAAATGTGGGAAGCATGTCACCCAAATGATACTGTCAATGTCTACCACCACGTCCAAGTCATCTGAAGACAATGGAACATGATCCAACTCCAAATCCAGACAAATGTAGTGACTGTCTTTGGTTTTTCCACACAGGAAGGTATTGATGACATTGTCCGAGGTTTCGTCACTGATCTTGATCATCTGAGCAGCACTCAAGATAACCACATCGTCCACTTGAATCTGTGTGGCGAATATAGGTACCCTCCGATGAAGAGAATATTTTCCTAATGTAATCTTTAGTTAATTCAATCTAAAACAACATGAAACTGAAACATACCAGTGATGTAATTATTTATCTGTTTAGAAGGCATATAGTCCTTGGTAACACCCACAGAAAGAATATGTTCCATGAGCTTGACAGGAGGATCCAGATAAAACATCTGCCAGAATGAGCTTTGAAGACGATACCCATAATCACGAAATGAAGTCCAGAGTCCAGGGCGGTAGTAGGGCTCCTCCACAATTTCATAAGGATTTCGATCCTGGTTGAGACTCTCCAAAATTGGTGCCCCTTCATAATCATCAAACTTCCTGTCGAATTTTCTCCATCTCTGACCTTTGTATGCTGAGAGTTCAATAGCAGGAGTGGGTCGTGGAAAGCGAAACATTGATCCCATTGTCCAGTCCTTGACATGCTTCCATTCATGAATGCTCTGAGAGGTGTCACCGTCATCCATGGCTGGTTCAGCTCTTCCATACACAACACGGGGGGGCAGAAGATCTCTGGGTCTAGCCTTGTCCACATAAGGATATCTTCTGAGCAAGTTCTTTAGATACTGAGACTTGACATCCATAGTAGGAAAAGTGAATTCCTGAGCCTGTTCTTCATCGACAACATTTAGAACATCGTCAGAGTCAGAAAGTGGAGAACCCTTGAGGGAAGACGATATGCCAGCATTTGCTCTTTGAACATGGCATACACGGCAGTTGGCTGCAACCATATTTAATTCTCGTGTGATTGAGGCGTGCTGTTCTCCAGAGACTTCCTGCTGAACTTTGGCAATCATCTCCTCCGTAACAAAGGCTGTGTCGTCCCACCTCCTCCATAAATCACCCTGTGGAAAGTTTGTGGAAGAGAGATAGCGATAGTCTTCCCAACTTCTTCGGCAAGCCTCCCTTGTCATTGCAAGCATGCGGAGCCTAAGTCGATGACCACAAGGAATAGAAGGAATATGAAGTATGCCCTCTGTATCATAGATCCCAGTGTTCATGAGTGATTCCAAGACATGACATGCGATAGGTCCACAGTCATAACCATTCTGCGTCCAGTTACGCACTTGCACATCGACCTGGTCGGGCACCACAGCTTCAAAACTATGGAGAGCAGCAATGCGAGCCCAGTAAAAAGGACCATTCCATTGATTCCAGTCATCCAGATGAGCATCGAAATCAGGGCTGGGCAAGTCTGGAACACTTCCAGAAATACGTCTCCCTAGAACAAACGCCATATTCCTTCTATAGTCGAAAGCGACGACGAAGAAGTGATCAGAGGACAAGACCACGAAGGAAATGGGAATAGAGGGATCTGCTGGCAATGAATGAAAGAGGTGCTGTTGCTGAAATGTAGTTATCTCCTCGAAATCAGGCAAAGAATGGACACCTGATGCAATGGAGGGTATCGCAGAGAAGAAATTGACATAACGAACATGCGTTCTTCCAGAGACAGAATACCAAAGCGAGAGAAGGTGAAGGTTGAGAATGCTAGCATCGATCCAGGTCTGATGTTTAAGGGTATGGAGATTCTGGTATGCGATGGCCCAAACAGTAGGTCTAGCCATAGAACACACTAATCAACAGTTAGGAAATGATGACAAGCAGATGATACGAAGGTGACCTACTAATGATATGATTCACTGAAGGTACATTTCCATCCTCTCCAGATCTTGAGGGGGGTTGTGGTGATGGTGGAATCATATGAGATATGGTATCTACATAGGACATCTCAGTGTCATGCTGTTCGACGGTCGTCCAGTTTCCAGATGGTGTTGGTGTATTATTGTTGAGGTCTATGTGTTCCATCATATCTTGGCATTTGGCAAACACTGAATTAAGCCTTTTGTCATCAAAGTCCTCGCTAGAAGAGGAGGAATCACGAGTATTGCTCTGAGCTCCAGGAGTCTGACGACCATCCACAATTGCTCGACATCTTTCATAGACCATACCGAGTTCCCTATCATCAAAGGATGAAGAATCACTACTGGTAGTTTCGTTCCGAGAGGCAAGTGTGGTCATTAATAGATTGTAGGACGAAGATAGAGAAGAAGAGGAATCAGAACCAGAACTGTCTGTGGACAATCCAGTAGTTCTAGCTTCAACCTTTGAACGAGATCTGGTGAGGGGCGCCATGATAGTTGTAATGAAAGAATGACCTATTGTCGGAGAAGAAAAAAAGTAATTAGATCATTTAGTAATAGATCCTGAACGCTAAAAGCTAACATTACTATTAATTATGTCACTCGGTAAATCGCTAAGCGATGAGGTAATTGGAGCATTGTAAGAGCATCTCAAGCGTCCCAACATTTTTTCCCCTTCATTCCACACTGTCCTAACCTCTTAGACCCTTCATGAAACCATCTCAAAAAAATTTCAATGGCTTTCTTAGCAGCAGAGTACTAAAAGGTATAAATACTATCTACCTGCTCCGTGAGATGAAGATAGAATAACACTCCACACCCATCAAGTGACCAACCTCTTGAATGCAAACGACGATATAATGGATGGAAAGGCAGAGATTCCAGAGAATATGTCACACACATTTCAAAGAGACGAAAAGTAAGTGAGCGTGGTGACAGTGTTCACATAAATATAATAAGCTGAAATGACTAGCATTGCTATTCAGGGAGAAGACAACAGCGTGTGGTATGGACAGATACAAGACATCAGAGTACAACAACTCAGCAAGAAATATGTATGGCTCAGTGTTGTTTACTCATGACAATAAGCTAATCATTTATTTTTCGACACAACAGAAAGCATGGGTAAGCATCAGGTGGTACTATCGAAATATAGACACATCTATAATTAAAGAGTGAGTCTCTTCATGGTCTATGAACTTTTCTCAGATGAAATACAATATAGTATTGGGAAATACGAGCTGGTGTTGACCGACCATTTGGACATCATAGCTCCTGAGGAAATCATGTGTAATTTTCCGATTTGTCACATTGTTCTATGATAGCTAACCACAGAAGCTAGCCCCAATAGATATCATTACGTTTTCTGAGAAAGATGTTGGCGGACCGCTCATAGGTCCTGATGACTTGTACATGCGATGGTCAATGAAGGTCAATGAGGGAAATCATGAAATAGAGGTGTGTTTTATTTGAGTGTTTGTGTCTTAAAATCATATTCCATATTCTCTTAGAACTTGAACGCTTGCCTAACATGCAAGAAGGGATACAATCCAGACAGAGACGAACAGCGATACTGTCATGGATGTCAAAACTGGTTTCATTGCAATTGTTTACGAAACCTTCCAAAGGGAACCAACCATATGCAGGTACTGATTGACACAGTCTGCAAGGAAAAGAAACTGTCGTTAGAAAAGGATATCATCCATTTTCTTTGCATGCCTGTGTGTAGAGGGAAGAAGCATGGCGTGGTAGGAAACGGACTACTGACAGACGCCGTCTGGAAAGCTTTCCAAGATCTATGCAAGAATGGAAAGACAGATATTAGCTCCAATTGGAGGACTCATATTACTCTCGATGCTTTGAAACAAGCAAAAAGGGAAACCATATATTATGCATGTCCTGTCTGTGCTCAAGAAAATCAGAAATGGTGTTTGTAGTATAATTTACAGATTCACAAAAATGTCATTTCTTTTCTGTTAGTCCACAACTCCTCGCGAGAAGCATGAAACCCTTTTTGACTCTTTCCTTGACCTTGTGTTCTATTTTCTGAAGGTAAAGACCCAGTTGTGTTGTGTCCTGTACCAGATTTTTCTTCGAGTGTTGTGAATTAGAAAGGAGAAAGGAAACTGGATGAAGCGGAGTGACATACATATGTAACCTTGTCACCCTTGATTCGTAGTACAGCCAAAGACAATCCCTGGTCATTGTTCTTGTGGGCCTTCCGCAAATCCGTAAGGAACTTTACAAATTTCTAATCAAGTGCGAGAAAGAAAAGTTATCAAGAGAGAGAAAGAGAGAGAAGAGAGAAGAAGGACCCTTACCTCCTCATGTAAACCTTGATTATCGTTCTTGAGGAGTTCTGCTAATGGTCGCGTTAGGCTTAAAAGATCTGTGAAAACATCGGAGTCATTTTTGACGTCTTGCTGTTCCTGTGACGACGAGCCCTGTGTGGTGCTAGGGGTTCTTCTGGCTATTCTGGAAGGCCCAGCTGCAGACAAATCTTGCAATACATCCGGTTGTGAGATAGCTGGCGGTTGGATCCCATGTGGCGTGATGGTGACCATGACCATGTCATAGGGATGCTCAGTGGTCAGTGCATGCCCTTTCACGATGCTAGTATGAACAGATGGAAGAGAACCTCTTTCTTTCTCTTTCTCTTTCTCTCTCTCTTTCCCTTTCCCTTTCCCTTTCCCTTTCGCCTTTCCCTTTTTTGTGCCCCCAACTGGACGTCCTCTACCACGCTGGACCTTGACGATATCAGGATCAGCAGAACCCTGTTCAGTAGGTACCTTCTTAGGTCTTCCTCGACGACGCTTTACTTGATCTGAGATGTCGGACACGTGAGTTTCGGGATCAGGGATCTGTTCCGTCTCTGAATAGTGTTCGATCCCACCCAATTGGGGAGGATCTGCATCATCAGATGCAATATCTTGGGAATTGTTCTTGTCATCCATCTCCCTGTCTCCGCTAATGAGTTCGTACGAGTCTGTATTCCAGATATTGCACGTCCCCAGCATTGATCCAAGCATCTCTACATCCTCCAAGTTGGAAGAGAAGTCCAGTACAGCTTCTTGATCATGTATGTGCATTTCCTCTTGCGCCGTTTGACTACCTATGTCATAGACACACGAAAGCAACATGTTATGATTGTGGTATACACGGGTACAGTATTCTACTCACTGGACTCTCCTAACGCCAACGAAGAATCAAACCTGATGAGCTCCTGTGCTCCTCGAGTCGCAGGGGTCACAGATCGCTTTTTTGCTGGTACCCCACTCTCTTCTTCCTCTTCCATCACCTCGCGAGTGCGTTTCAGGTTGAGAGCCAATTGATTTCCAGGGGGCGGAGAAAGACTCGGCTCTTTTGACACATAAGTTATTATTTGCGAACATAAAGAGAATATAATGCACATACCGAATGACTCGTTGACCGCGGGTTCCAACTCCAGTGAGGGATCAAACCCGATGGTTTGTGTTCCTTGATTTTCAGGGGTCACCGACTGCTTTTCAGCTGGTAACCCGATCTCTTCCTCCATGACCGTCTCCCTGTGTGTGTGACTTAGCATGGGTGCCAACTGAGTTCCAGGGGGTGGAGAAGGAATCGGCTCTGTCGACACATGATTAGGTATATCTATATCTAAACATAGTGAGAATATACTCACTGGATCGCAACTTTTCAGAGACGGACGGTACACCACTCCATTGTTGTTCTATTATCGCTTGTATTAGATAAAATGGTTTAAATATATCGACTGTGCACATACCTTGCTCGACGTCAGGTGAACCATCGGCGTCCTGACTTGACCCGGCGTCCATATTGACGTCGGCTTCTTCCTTCTCACTGTATTCTTCGTCCTCGTCACTGTCATCTTCATCTTCCTCTTCCTCTTCGTCCTCGTCACTGTCATCTTTGTCTTCATCTTCGTCCTCGTCACTGTCATCTTTGTCTTCATCTTCGTCCTCGCCACTGTCATCTTGGTCCTCATCCTCGTTGTCACTATCATTTTTTCCCTTGCTGGAAATCGCAGTTCTCGACTGCCTTTTTTGCGTGATGATACCTAGCATTGTTGCAACTACGAATGTCTTGTAAGCATAAGATACCAATGAATTGATGCACTTACTCCATTCATGATCGAGCTTTGCGTTGAAATGTTGGGTTGCTAATTTCCAGAGGTTCCGTAGGTCTTTTTCGGGAACTTTCTTCGTATCGTACGAGTATAGCCTCCCTTCCAGCTCTTTCGGTAGCTTTTCTTTTGAATACTCCTTCCAGCCTACGATAGGGAAGGGCAAGGTAAGCTAAGATATTCGACTAAATACATCAAGTGGACTTACTGATGTCACGTACATCCAATCGCTCAATGTTGATGTGATATGTCTCCCTGAATTCCTTGAGAGAATTAGGATCATGTCTGCCATGGAGCAAGACCTCCGTGATGATAAATTCCTCGAAGTTCTTGCAGCGGTGGCCTTCGACCTGGACCTTGTCTAGCCCAGAAATGGGTCGAACGAGGGCCTCGATGACGTTGTCGAGATGGACTAGAACTTTTTCAAGTCGTGGACGAAAAGAGGTGTACATCTTCGCTGAATTCTTGTGGTATTTTTTGTGTAACTTGATGAGTAGTGCCATCCGCCAGAGGCACTTTTCCAGCATGCTATGGTAATGCATGGGGATAAAGCTACGAGATAGGACTACATTGTCGTGGATATTCGTTTGCTTGAGTTCGAAGACAAGGTTATCGATTGGATGGATGGTGTACACGACCTGGAATATGTAATCCAGATGTATCTCTGTGGGTGCATTACGTTGCCAATAGTAATCGGACATAGTTGTAAATGAAAATAAGCAGATACTGGATGTCGACTGGCAGGGGATTGTGAATGATGGTGGTTGGGATCAAAGTTGCGTGCTTTTGTTGTCCACCACCACAAATGCCACAAGACCAAACATAACTAAACACATTGTCATCCATACTGCCATCGAGTATTGACTCATCAGATGGACAAGACACGAACCAGACGAACTAGACGAACTAGACGAACTAGACGAACTAGACGAACTAGACGAACTAGACGAACTAGACGAACTAGACGAACGACAAACTAGACGAACTAGGACACGAGCTTTGAGCCAAGGGCTGGATCATGTGATCACTTAATAATAGCCTTGTAGTCACAACTGTCGCATTCTAGCTACAGACACAAATGCATTATGCTAGGACTCGAACGATGGATCGAAAGCGATAGGAGCCTCCTTTTGTGTACGTGTATGTGCACTTGCAGGAGATGCGGATCCCACATCCGATGTGTTATCAAGATCCTCGTCCTGATCTTCACTTTCCGTACGCCTGCGTTTGACCTTGAGCCCCAACTGATTGCCAGCATGTGATCCTAGAGACATCACATTGGTAACTAGCTAAAGATACAACAATACGGACATACCAGAGGTAACAGACGACGCTGAACTCGATTGTAGTTCTGATGACCAGAATTAAGCGGCGTGATTCAAATAGGTGTCTTGTTTACATACCCTCCCCTTCTTTTCCCTTATTGTCATGCATCTTTTTCAGCTCGTCGGCGACTACATATGTAAAGTGAGTCATAAGACATAGCTAAATCAAAAATGCTTACTCCGATCATGGTCGACACGTTCAGTGAAATATTTTGACGCCGCTTTCCAGACCTTAGTAAGGTCCTTGTCTTTGACGTTGTCGACATCGTACATGAACTCGGACCCTTCCAAAACTGACGGGAGGCACTGTTTCGCATACACATCCCAGTCTACAGTAGGAAGTGGCTAGATAAGAGATCACAATGAGCGAAATACATCACACAAACTTACTAATGTCCTCCAGATTTATTCGCTCAATGTTGATTCCGTGTTTCCCCCTAAACGCGTTGACAGCAGGGGGATCGTGTCGACCGTGAAGAAGAACCTCCGTGACAATGAACTCTTCAAAGTTCTTGGAGCGGTAACCTTCTATTTCGTTCACAGACATCATAACTGCAGGACGAATGAGGGCCTCGATGACGTTGTCGAGATGGACAATGATTCTTGCGAGCTGTGGAGCGAACGATGTGTAAACTTGAGAAGTCCTTTTGCGGCATTGTTTATGCAACTTGATCAACAAGGCGATACGCCAGAGGAATGTGACGACGAAATCATGGTAATGGTTAGGGAGGAATGTGCGATGGCCTTCCTCACCATCGTTGTGATTGAGTTGCTTGACTTCGAACATGAAATCGTTAACGGGGTGGACAGTGTACTCGACCTGGTATATGTAATCGAGATGAAGCTCCGTGGGTGCAGCGCGTTGCCAGTAGTAATCAGACATAGTATTATAGGGAAAAGTGGACGGATGCTGGCTGTTGGTTGGCGGTGGGGGATGATGATGGTGGTTAAGATCAATGTTGTGTGTGTGTCCCGCTCCCACGCCCACGCACAATACAAGTCAAAACAGACCAAAACATACAGTTCCTTCTGAACAACCGATCTCCGAAACCTAAGAAAGCGCACAAGATTTGTCCATATTACAAAGAGATAGAGCGGATGATGAGCACGATTGACTAAACTAATTCTTCAGAGTGGTAGCGGGCGGGTTCCAGCGTCAGCATCCTCGCTTTCGACTTTCTCCTCTTCCTCTTCCTCTCCTTCTCCTTCTGTTTCTCCTCCTCCTGCTTCTGCTTCTGCTTCTCTTTCCCCTTCCCCTTCCCCTTCCCCTTCTCCTTCTCCTTCCCCTTCCCCTTCTCCTTCTCCTTCTCCTTCCCCTTCTCCTTCTCCTTCCCCTTCCCCTTCTCCCTCTGCTTCTCCGCACCCTTGTTCTGACTACCAACCTCTTGTCCCTCCCGCTCCTGCTCCATATCCATATCCATATCCACATCCACATCCATATCCGCTCCTGTTTCTCCCTCATCAGGGCTGTCATCGTCGCTCTCTGGCTCGCCGAGGTGCTCCTTGAACGTATAGCCAACTATGGTCATGTCGGCCTTCATTCAGAAAGAAACAATGTTAGAATTCACATACATTCAAAGTCGCGATGGAGGGGTGGTTCGTAGGACACCTTTATCAATGGATACAGGACATTTGCGGTTTCGAGCGTCTCGAATTCGGGTCCAAGGACAAATTGCATTCTTTTGCCAGAGAAGACAGGACCCTGCCTACGCATGTATTCATCCCAATCGTCTGCATTCAAATAAAAAGCAGCAAATGTGTATCGTAAGGACCACGTACTGAGTTGTTCGAGCTTGATATCCTCAAGGGGTTCGTCGTTGTTGCGGCGGTATTCGCGCACATGGTAGGGCTCGTGGCGAGCGAATAAATATTCAATCACAAGATAACTATCGAAAGTCTTGCTAGAACAGTTGCTGTTCTCGTCGATGATATCTGGGAGTTCCTTGACGAATTTCTTGAAGACGTCATCCATATACGAGAGCAACATCTTGAAGTTTTTTGCTCGACCGTTCGAAAAACCGAGTTCCTTCTGGAAACGGAGCACGAGGCGTATGCAGTCTTCACGCCATATGAAACGTTGGAGGTGCTCGAGGTAGTGGTTAGGGATTGTTGTCGTCCATTTATCACCAGTGTATACATCCGAGAGGGAAGATCCATCTTCCTTCTTGATGGAACGACGAATAAGAAAGAGAGCATTCATCCTTTCGTCATTTGGGACGCTTTGGGGGTAGAGGTTAGTTGCCATTCTGTGACGGGATATGGTGGGAGTGTTGTGGCAAAGACATGGGCCAATGGGCCAAGGGCTTTTGTACTTGTATTGGTTTGTGGACCAAACAGATTATGTAATAATAACTGTGTGGACTCTACTTTTTTCAATTGTTCCATACGGAGTCAATTTGTTGACAGCGTACACGAAACCCACAACCCTCCCTCCCATCTGCCATAGTAGCTGAAACTATATACAAAGATGCCGCGAAGAAATGAACAAGGCACTAGTAGACGCGTTCCGATGGCAGGATACGAGGTTTGCATTCACACGTGCGGTTGTGGAATTTTGAGAAGGGTTCAAGATACACGCGACTCACGATTGTGGCCACGCGAGGGAGGCTCATGTGCACGCCATGCCACGTCAAGGAAAGCACACACCGCGTGCAATGATGCCTGTCCTGGATTTTCGATCAGCAAGGATACTCCAAGATGGCAGAAAACACGAGCCCCGACAAAAGAGGAGATACTAAAGTATCTCACTGCGAATGACGCCACCACAGAGCTAAGGCGTCTTGGATTAGACTCTCAGTGCGTACTACATGTTTACCATTGCATGATATTTATCACGGAACCAATTTTGACAACAGGTCTGAAGACGCAGATATGGTAGTTGATGATGAGTACCACGAGGGCGATGTAAGCGAGGGCGAAAAAGACCAGGATAAGGACACCGAAGAAGATATGGACATCGATGCAAACTCAGGCCTGTTCGAGGGAGAAGATGTAACACATGATGAAGATGAAGATACTCTTCAAATACCCTCCATACCATACATGACACATCGCTCAGCAACAAGCTCAACCTCTTCGTTCGGACTTCCTCAAGTTTGGCGTTTCACGCCAGAGCTTTCACAAACAGGACCATCATCAAGAAGTGGTTCCATTCCAAAGCACAGCACGTGGTATCCTGTCCGGCCTTCACAAGAGAGGAAGTTCTGCGTCCTTTATGTTCCGGATCCTAGCCGCGGGATGAAGTTAAAGGATGCAGAGCAAAACCTTGGATGGGCACTGAGAGATGTGACCAATGCTCAATACGAGTCCATAAAAGACCTGAAAGGTATGGTCTACAAGAAAAGGAGAATCAGGGACGGGGTGAAAGTATTGCTTACAGAATGGGTAAGTTGTATTTTGTTAGCCTTGAATAATGTAAATTGATTCATCTTTACAGCTGTGGGTTATTCTACAAATGTGCACCTATAAGGCCGGGACTGCCTTCGATGTGCGGTTCATGGCCTGGGAAAACTTCAGGGACATCATCCTTGAACCTGCCCAGAATGTAGAGGGTTGGAACAGCTTGTCGTCTATCGACTGCATACTAGGAGGCATTGATTATGCCATAGATCACACGTACGTTCTCTTCCATTTCACCTTCAAAGTTAAACAGTTCCACAGGTCCGAGGAAAACTCATACGACCTCACGGAAGCTAATATCGCGGTGTTCGAGGCGAACATGAATCAGCTGTCGTTGAATACGTTCATTTGGCCACCTATAAGAGCAACACGCGAGTCCTCCGGGAAGTGGTCCACGATTCACAATCTCAAGACAATAGCCATGTTGAACAGGTCTTTTGCTCCACACACCATTCGTCTGAAGCCCAATGATCCTATCCCAAGTGATTATGTGCTGAAGCGTAGCCATAGTGAGTGTGGAGCGCATATCGTGCTACCCACAGACGCGCAATCCTATCGCAAATGGGAATACCTAAATAAAAATACGCCGAGGGGTGAATTCTGGATGGCGCAGGAGTACGTCCATAGCCTGGATCAGATTGGGGAATGGAGGGTGTTTCTTCTAGGAGGGAACATCATATCCATCATGCACACTTACAAAGTGCCGGGAAAAGCTTGGCGGGGTGACGCTGTAGAGACGTTCCTCAGTTTGGAGGAGATACAGTACGTCCCACACGCACGCACACAAGATACCTCTGATTTGATGCATCAGCGAACTTGTGGTGCACGAGTCACAAAAGCCAATAAATCTGGCAGAGTTCCGCAAAAGAATAATCAACCCGGAATCGGGCGCGGCCCCGATACGGGCCCTAGCAGCCACTGAGTTTACCGACTTCGTTGAGAACGTCTGGAGCGAGCTCGTACTTCGCGAAACCAGGGCTGCAGGTGGAAAACCATCAATAACCCTCTTTTGTAGGATGGACATTGGGATACGCATTGATCCTAATGGCGTAGAACCCCCAATGTACTTCGTGAATGAGGTAGAACGATCCCTCAATACGAGCCTCTGGTTGCAGTTCCAACACAAGACAATGGGAACTCTGGCGGACACGTTTGCTATGGTGTTCCGACAGTGGTTAAAGGACAGTCTGAATCCGTACATACTTTAGCATATATATCTATTCACTTCATTTTAGATATTAATTTTGTGTGATATGTATATCAAACCTTGTGTTGTTTGTCTAGCTCATTAAATATACTACGGACGCGATCTGCACATAAACAAGCGTGACACATATCGTCTAATTGTTCGTATAGTTCGTTCACTTGTTCGTGTGGTTTGTCTACTCGTTTGTGTAGTTCGTTCACTTGTTCGTGTAGTTCGTTCACTCGTTCGTGTAGTTCGTTCACTTGTTCGTGTAGTTCGTTCACTCGTTCGTGTAGTTCGTTCACTTGTTCGTGTAGTTCGTTCACTTGTTCGTGTAGTTCGCCTAATTCTACTGGTTTGCATATATAGATATAGTTCGTGGTACTAGCATCCTAACTCCATCCTGTTCCTGCCATTTGCAAGTGTGCCTTATTTGGGAATCACAATTGTTCTGGCCACAACGGCAAACACATATCAACAATACGCGTCGCGGTTAAAAACACGAGATCCGTGCGACAACCTGGCTTAAACCACGACCACGACCACATCTCCACAACTCACCTCAACATGACTAGTGTAATCGAGCGCCGACTGAAGATCACACCACCACATCCGATCTTTCCCGTTACGTTGTCTGTGATAATCGATTCTGTGGCACAAGACCCAGATCCTGCCAAGATCTCATCGGCTGTACCCTCGCTCTACATAGCGAAGGAAGCGATTTGGATCATCGAAGCTGGCAACTGGACACGTTGGGAGCCCGAAAATGCTAAGCTCCTCGATATCTTTGGCGATCAGCTATATGTCGCGCCATGTGCGAAGCAAGGCATCACACTGGTGACGAGTGTCAACGAACATGGCAACCATCTCTCTGCGACGCGAACGGCCCTTGGATTGAGCACGTCGGACGACCTGGTGGGGAGACTTCACAAGGTTCTGAAGTCAGCACTTCTAGACCCAAAGACGGTGAGCATTGTCGTGGTTTCCCCGATGCTCGCTGACCACTCTGCGTACTATGTCTATAGACCGTTCCACCGATCCATGTCAAGGCTGAACCCACCACAGTGAGTCTATCGGATATTACATTTCTTGTGACGCTGACTGGTTATAGACCTCTCTACCCCCTACTCCTATCGAGAATCCAGCGAAGAAAGACGAAAAGGCCATTAAACCTCAGCGTAGGAAGGAGAGTTCTTCCACAAAGAAGCGCAAGGGGAATGACAATGTGGAGCACAACCAGGGTTATGTATCTAGGGTGCGTACGCTGTTTCTACATCCACGTCGTTGTGTTGACACACATCTCCTTACTCAGATCGACAAGGGAAAACGGAAGGCAAGCCCCGAAGCTACACGGGTCCCGAGAAAGGTTGAAGGAGCGGCCTTGGAGGTCGTGAAAGGCAACTCACGGGAAGTTAAGCGTAGAAAAAGTGAGTCATCAATTGACATCCGCATATCCAACCGTCTCAAGAAGGCATGTAGCCACGCCCACCATGCACCCTCTCCTGACGGGTATCACGTGCCCACCAGACACCCCAACGGTCGAATGGCCACACCTTGGTGTCATCACCCATGTCCCATGGTTCAGCGATATGGTAAGTACTCTATCAGAAGCTGGAATTCATTTACGTCGAACTAAACCATCCATAGGACCGTAAGACTGTGGAGATCATGGCCAAGTCCCTTCGTGCACAAGATTGCATGTACGAAGGAGATCGTCCCATGGTGTTAGAAATCGAGTACGACGAAAATAAGCAGTACTCCCTCAGAGCTCAGATCGAAGCCGGGCTTGCACAGGGTTCTGCGGTACTCGTGCGAGGTTGGCAGCCCACGTCCGTCGAGTTCAATCTGATGGACATCCGCAACTATCGTCCAACTACGATGCAAACGGTAGTTGTTCAAGGTATGGCCTGAAGACGCTTATAACACCATTGAACTCAACTGATTGGGTGTGTCTTCAGATGCCTTCAAGCGCGCCGTAGAACAGGAAAAGCCCGACCTCACACCCGAGGAAGAATCAGAAGAACCGGATGTTTTTCGTGTACTACCACTTCAAGATTTCATCGGTTTGGCTGATCTCCCAAACGAATGCATGAATCTCCTCGACCTGCCAAACTATCAGCCGGATGTACCGATGTTTCTCAGGCGCGTTACTCACCTTATATGCAGGTATGTTCAGCTGACCCGTTATCCAGAGGGGTGTCGGACAACGTGAATGCGAGATCTGTCATCATGAACGATCGACATCTTGACAAAAGGGGAAAGAACATAGGGAAGAATTTCTACGGTGTTCAGTTCATCACCGGAGATACAGAGAGAGTTCGAGGATGGGATCTGATGACCCACGGCGGGTTCCTCACCTATCCACACCATGATGCATCCGGGTTTGCCACTTACGTGACGGTCCGATCAGGCACGAAGATTTGGGCGTATCTCGATACCCCCACTGGGAACATAGATGGATCTGCGAAGTTATTCAAAGGATGGGATGGAATATATCAAGACACCTCGACGCTGGGATCTCCCGAGGCTGCCCTGGGTGGCCTCGTTCTTTCTAGGGGAGATACGTTGTATGCGCTCTCGTTATATAGTGTGTGCACAAGCTGACGCACGGGAACCCTACAGGATCCAGCCCCCGGGTGTCAACCACATGGTATATTCACCACAGGATGGGGTGACGTCCGGGGGACACTTTCTATGTTATAACTCCATGCACCTCACTGAGGTTGCGCTCCGATACGACGCCTCGACGATGCCGGACACCGAATACGAGCGTGGAAAGGTATCTACCAACGCTATCCATCCTTCGTTACATAGGTACGTAACATGGATGGTCTTGGGCTTGCCTTACTTCGCGAAAGACATTTCAAGTGAGTCCCATCTACATTACATTAAGTACTCTTGATCACAAACTAATATCATAACCAGGGCCTTTATACAAGCGACCATTGCTCGCGTTGATATCGCTCTTCGAAAAGAAGGCCGAGTATATCGGTAAGGAGGAGGAGAACGCGACAGCAGAGATGAAGGAAGGGGACTATTTTATGAAGGAAATACTCGGGGAAAGGGCGAAGGCACAGGAAATAATAGAAGCTGCGAAGAAAGAGCTGAAAGTGAAAGACGTGAAGGCAGAACTCGAGAAAGGAAAGTGGTGGGACAAAGGCGGTGTAGTCTATCTGCAAGATGTAGTGGTGAAGTTCACGCGAAGGGCCGCGACACCGTAACTCCAAGTAGCGTACATGAGCAAGGGCATGTAGCCAAAGCAAGCAAACAGCTTTTACAGCGTCTTCGCAAGTAATACGTTGCCCTACACGAACAACACGAAAGGGGTGCACGAACAACACGAACGGGTTAGACGAACAACACGAACGGGTTAGACGAACAACACGAACTAGTGCATGAAGGACACGAACAACACGCACGGCATATTTTCCACCAATACACTTACCCCACCCAAAGAAAGATAGCTAGGACGCAGGGCGCAAGACACGAGCTTATACACGAACGATACATTAACACGTTGAATATACAACCTAAATACTATATAAACTAGTGTACTATACACGCACTACGCACTACGCATGATCATGATCATGATCACGTTCCCATAACAGGATGTACCACAAGGCACCTTAGGTAATAAAGGCCGCGCACATTCTCCCACACTCATCCTTCGCCCTCTCCATCACCTTCACCATACTTGCTCGAAACATGTCCAACGAAACGCCATCCCATCTCCAGATGACCACAACCTTGAGCGTCGACGATGTTACAACGACGGAGGAAATGGTGGAGCCAACGAACGTTCGGAATTTACCAAGGTATGACTCCGTAAGCGGTCAGTAATGTTTTAGTATCATCAGAGAAGAAGAGAAGTGTTTTATAACCTCTGTCTCAGTCCTTTTCGGCAGATCGAACAGGCAACCACAAAGCGTAGAGTACGGAGCGCTGTGGGAGTTTCGTGTTGGTGAGATGTGAGTTCCTTTGTTTCGTTGACATCTAAGATATTCTGACTTGTCGACCATTAACCTAAGAGTCAAAGTTAACAACGAAGAGGTCTCGCCCGAGGTGATAGGCGAGCGCGAGCCATACGCCATGGAACACTGGTTCGGGACTATCAAGCGCATTCACGTGGAGGACTCTGGGAGCGTGTCGAACCATGTGAGTACTCGCCACTACGATTTATTTGTCATTCTAACGAAATGTCATTAGCCAAAGGTCTGGTTGTATTTGCACTATCTCAATCGCGTCAAGGACGTGCAGGAGAAACTGCCCAAGTAAGTCATCGGTCGATTGGCAGGTGATTCGGTAACCGATCACACGAACGTTAGTGTCGCAGCAAAGATGAGGTACCACGAGCTCGTCGAGAGTGATGAGAAAGGCTATGTCTACTACACGTGTACCGCAGGTAAGGACGCGAAAACTTTTAAAGTTTAACGTTCGTATAAAGCTGACGTGGGTCAACGTGATGCAGGTAGGATCGAGGCGTTACATATCGAGGAGAACGGGTCCGAGTACCCGAGGCTGCACGAAGACATGGAACCAGAAGCTGGTTATTTTATCCGTTGGCGTGTTTACAGGAAGACGGTACGAGGGAGGGAGACATGGAGAGTGCAGGTAAGTCATTCGAGGCCAATTCATGACGCAAGGGTAGGTAGCTGAGACTCTAAACTAGGGAATGAGTAAATGCAAGTGCGCGGGATGTCCAGACGGCGGGTACGACTACAACCGGGAACAGCGGTTTTGCGATCGGTGTGGGAATTGGATGCACGTTGAGTGCCTGCGACGTGTGGCTGAGGGGGTGGAAGCAGACGAGGTGGCAGCTCAATACGAGAATGTCACCGAGGACGAGGAACTAATGTGGTGCTTCACACGACCGACAGCTCGAGGTGGTGTTAGACACACGATGTTTGGGAACGGCAACGAGATCGGGAAGGTGCGGGAGGTTTGGTGGAGGGCGAGAAGAGGGGAAAATGTGGATGACTGGTTGGAGTTGATCGACGTGAAGGCGTTGTGGTATGACATGGCAGAGGTGGTGGAATACTTCCGCTGCTCCGGTTGCCAGGGTCGGTTTATTTGAGTTGATGGGGTATTCCGTATCGTAGATAGTGTGTTCTCCGTGTATTACGATAGTGAATTTAAAATTTATGAGTGGATGTATTATAGGAACTGCAGGGACTTCAGAAAGCATAGACGAAGTAGACGAACGACACGAACAAGTAGACGAACGACACGAACGAGGTAGAGGGCATACACTTATGTGGACGGGCCAACCAGTTTGAGTGTAAATGTAGACACGCTGAATGATCTACTCTTTTCAGAAGCTGCGTAACGTTCAACCTAATGTGAACGACCTAACATGTACTACGGATAGAAGATGAAGCAAAGCAAGGTCCGTGCGTGAAGCAAATGGGACCATCATGATTTCGGAATGAACGACATAGGTAGCCTTGGGAATGGATGTCGGGGGTGGTGGACCCCTCTGGAGAGTGAAGTACCCTGACGAGGGGTGTTGGAGAGCGGGGATAACTGGCACTGCGCGTACGATAGTTGATGACGTGGCAAACGGGTTTGCAGTGGTGGTGGGGCCAACTTCTTTGTTGAGGGGAGGATGTAGATGGAGTAGGGACGGGGACGAATGAAGTGCAACCGAATGATCTCCTGAAACTCGTGAAGGGTGATGAGGTCTACGTTGAGGGGCAGTGAGAATTGGATGTGGTTATAAACACCTAACCATGGCAGAGGGTCTAGAATGGGATGTACCTTGCAGGCACTGTCTAGGCTTTCTGGTGTCAGATCATGTCACTGTTCCCATATGAGGCAATTACAGTCACGATATCACAGATGGGCTCCCTAATTTGGATGGATCTAAATATACTCTTCACGATGTGGGGTGAGATGATGGCAATGAGTACACGGTCAATTCAACGAGGCATCCACTGCACATATGCCGAAATTTCTTTGTGTGTCCCATATACGATGCCAAACATGCCTCAATAAAGCGTTGTACAGCCGTTCGAGTGGTTGTTTGTCAAGGATTACTAATTGTATACCTCGTTGACCCTGAAGTCTGAGGTCCGTCTGAGGTCACTCGTACCACCGGTAAACCATGATACGACATTTAGCCTGCATTGGCACCCATCTCCGCAACATGTCACACGAGAGGTCTGGTCAATATATGCCGCAGAGACGTCATGGTAACACTACGCCATTTGTTCCACAAGCACCATTGCTATGTCCATCGGACGTACGCGCTGATATATGTTGGAACTTACCAGAGGTCAGATCTCGGATCAGAGATCAGAGATACAAACTGCCATGTATGGTGGTACGACACAGCGCGAGGCATTCGACGAAAAATGCTAAGATTGACATATGCAGTACATTACAAGCTACATACTAGAGCGGATAGATATAGAAAAAAAGTGTTCGACGATTTCCTTCAATTCGTCAAAAATGAATCGACGAACTGCGTTGGGTGTCTGGGAGTCCCTCAGTTGCTGCAGTCCGGGATCTCCGAGCCATGTTGTAATGAAAGTACCATCCATGTTAATGCGCGCATCCCATGCATCCCATTCTCCGCACGGGAAAGGCGGATAAGTCGCAACAAACACCATCCAAAAAAGATCCTGCATAAGATCATAATGGTTCCTGTCGACGTTCCTGGAAATTTCCAGGAGGGTGCACTGAATTTCGTCCAAGAGGCAGCGCCAGTGTTGTTCATCCTGATGGTCGAAGCGTCCTATCAGGGGAAAAAAGGGGAACATATTCTGCGGCACGATTTTGATCAGTGCATTCATGGATCCCGGTTTAAGACTTACTGTTGGCGGGTGTAATCCGGCGTACTTGTGTTGTAATTTATCCCTTGGAAGAGTACTTTCGCCCCCAATGACGGGATAGAGTTGCCCAGCGAATTCATCAGGAAGTTTGATGGTTACTTGGATTGGCTGGGATGTTCGTTAGTGGGAGAAAGTTAAAGTCGAAGCTGAAACGTACAACGCGGGAGGGAAGGAGTGTGACAATGCCAGAGAAATGAATATTCAAAAAAACGGGCTCAACGATGTATCCATCGTCAGAGCGAATGGTGTCGGCAAGAACCATAACTGGTGACATGGTTGAAGCTTTGAAGAACGCAAACAGGAACAATTGTGACGGGTGACTGGATCATGTGACTCGAGTCTTGAGCTGCCTTCGCCGATGATCATCATCTCATCCTCCCCCTCGCCCGCCGGAAAGGATCGGAAACTATTTTACGTACCAAACCTCGTGCAGGCAGCAAGGCGATGGCCGCGCAAATGCAGATTTTTCGTCGACTTTACGCTGGATAGCATCTTCTTCCTCCCGGCCTATATTCAGGGCATTCAGCCGATCGCTGCTACGGTCCAATGCCCAAGTCATTTAAAACCAGGAACCACGATTCCCTTGATTTAGATGGTATGTAAACGACTTCTATTGCTGTTCCATGGAGGACCAGATCTTTCTTTGTCCAGTATTTGATGTGTCCATCCCGAGGATAGTCAAATGCAAAGTTTGCGAGAAGTTCACTGGCGTCGTGCATTCGATGCGTCGCAGCCACGTTGATGGACACCTTGGGACAAAAAAGCACAAGCGCTCCCTTCGGGCTCACCAGACTTTTGTTGACAACGTCCCTGTGAATATCCTCACAGCTCCTGTTAAGAAGCAACAGGCCAAACTTTTGATCTCCATTGATCCCATGTTTCCTGCTGACGATCCGTGCCTGCCGTCGCCCCATCTGATGTCTCTACAAGCTGAGGAATCCTCCGATGATGCAGATTATCTACTCTCAGATCTCTCGGACGATTTATTATCGGACCGCACGTACGCGTTCACGGACTACTTTGAAGAGATGCAGCATCAAATGGAGGAGGAGAAACCCCTCATAACGTGCTTGCTGCGTCCAGATAACGAGCTTGGTGTCAAGACGGATTGTGATACCACAGACACAAGTGATGATGAAAATGGACTGCTCGATGTCCTTGCGTCAGAGATTCAAGGTAACGTGTGAATTGTCATGTTAAGTCCATGCTGACAACTGATCAGGCCCGTTCTTTGGAACGAACCATCGTTCCAGGGCGCGGACAGGTGTGAGGGACGTCGTAGTCTCTTCTAACTCCCCACACTATCCTTGGCGTTCAAAGGCAGTACGTCGCATCTACTCACCCTTGTATATCTCCTGATGGTTTGATAGGAATTTATCACTCATTTACTATTTTCTTCGCCTCGGGTCCACTTTTCGGATCGACAGAAGAGGGCTGTACTGGAGTGGGCGACAGCGCTTGGCGCATCGGATGTCCCCAGTCTTTATGCTGTGAAGTCGACACAAGACCGTATCTCCGAGCTCCTTCGAAGTCCGACTGAAAAAATGATGTCGTCTTCTGGGAACACATTCTACTTGAACTCAATCAGCAAGGCCATTGCCCTTGTATGTGAACAACTGCTCCCATTTCAGACAAAGCTTATTGATGTTTTCACAGGATTTTGCCAACCCGTTGACTCGATTAACCATGCAAGACTATCCTGAAGATGGACAGGGACGCATGTCCCAGGTGCAGCACGGCAGTAAGATGCTTGTGGGTCTTCCGGACGGTTTGGCTCCACCTTCAGTTCGGGTCAATGGCAAGGTTTTTTTCGTCGACGAGCTGCTGCAACAGCGCGCCAAGGGATACTTTATCCCGACGAAGCTGTTTCAGGCACGAGTCGGCCCAACGTCAGAGACTGAAGTCCTCTCCTTAGGGCATAGGGTTTCTCAGACAGACGTAAGTAGCGAAGCCTGTCGCTTCTCTCGATTTTACCTGAGCTTTGTGCAGAAAGGATTTGCAGTTGATCCGGAGCCAGTCATTGTCCCCGTCTCAACCTTTTCTCGCACGTTTGAGGAGCTTTCAAGTTGCTCCGAGTCGGGGGTCACGTTCACAGGTTCGTTTCATATCTACTCTATGTACTAAAACGGGGGTTGATGGATGGGAATAACAGAGTCATCTACTCCTTTCCTGAGGCACATGCCCAATCCACTTCGTATGAAGTCAGGGGGCCGGTTGGTTCTCACCGTGCCCCTCATCATCTTTATGGATGATGTATCGGCGAATGTTTCAAAGCAGTGGAACAAACATCATGTGATCTACATGTCCAATGCTGCCATGCCACGTGAGATGCTGGAAAATGAGTTCTGCGTCCGTTTTGTATCGTCGTCACCACATGCGGCTCCTCTTGAGTTAATGCAGGGGTTTCGGGATTCTCTAAGGTGTGATGCTCCCCCCATCAGGACCGAAAACTGTACTGATATCTGGCACTCAAAGGGAAGCTGCCGAGACTGGAGTTCTCGCATGGGACTCAAAATATCAAGACGAAATCATGTTGATTCCCTACGACCTCTTTCATGCGGGCGACAACCCAATGCAAGCCGAGGAATGCAGTCATGGGGGCCTGAAGTGCAACTTCTTCTGTCGTACCTGCAATGTTGGTGGAACAACGGCAGCCAAAAAAACAGATGATGGTTATACATCGATTTTCAAGGTTTGTGTCAGTCATCCCTATCATGGTATCATAATACTCATTTTCCCAGTGTGGTGAGCTGCGGACGGTGGATGAAACGCTGGCGAATATCAAGGAACAAATAGACTTGGCTAAGCTGTCTGGCGGAACTGAAAAAGTCAAGAACAAAGTCAGTACGACTGGGACGCGTGATGCAGCAAGCGCTGCTATCGTCCAGCATCTCCTGGAGCTTGGGAAGCGTCTGCGAAAACGGACTGCCGGGAAGCCCAATCTAGCTGAAGACGATGTTCGTGCAGCCCTGGAGAAGGATCTAGAGGAGCTATTGAAGGGTAAATCAATTGACGACCACATCAATCCACTGCTTGGAATTCCTGGTCTCGACATTCACAAAGACTCCCCGACTGAGATTCTCCATACAATCTTGCTTGGGATTGTCAAGTATTATTGGGGTCAAACGGCATTTATCTTAGACAAATCTCATTTGCTTGGGACCCTCCAAGTTCGTCTGGATTCCCTTGCAAAGGATGGGTTAGGAGAGGTAACGCTCGGTGCCGATTATATTGTCCGATACAAAGGGAGCCTTATTGGGCGACACTTCAAGAGCCTCGCGCAGGTTATGCCATATCTAATCTATGATCTTGTGCCACGCACGGTCTTGGATGGGTGGACTACTATTGGGCGGCTTGTTGTACTCCTCTGGCACACGGAAATCGAGGACACAGAGACATACTTGGTTCGTTCTAACATTATCATGTGAACGTAGACATTGCTGACTTGATGGTATTCCAGGCGGATCTATCACGGGTCATTGAGGACTTGCTAACGATCTCGGCACAGTGTGCCCCCAGCATCCTCATCTCAAAGGCGAAATTCCACTTTCTTCTTCATCTCCCCATGTATATTCGACGATTCGGCCCTGCGATACTTTTCTCCACCGAGCGCTTTGAATCCTTCAATCACGTTTTCCGGCTGTCAGCAATCTTCAGCAATCGCCAGGCTCCGAGTCGTGATACATGCCATATGTTCGCTCGACAAGACGACGTGAAACATATTGTTACTGGTGGTTTCTGGCTCGATCCAAATACCCAACGCTGGGTCCAAGCAGGCAAACACATCCAGACCTATATGAACGACCACCCAGAGCAGCGGAGATTGATGGGAATACCGGATCTTCCACCCAAACAACCAGGTGCAACTCATTTGCCAACCCAGGTTGCAAATGGAAAGAAGGAGATCGTTCCTCCGGTCGAATGGCAGACGACTGAGGCGGGAAAACTCTCTCAATTGGATGTACATCAAACCAAGGCAACCGAGCTATTCTACTGTGTTAATTCTGTCGTGACCACAGACGGAGACAAAGTTCACCCAGGGGGGTATACTATTTTGCTACATTCAACCACATCTGAACAGTGGGTTGGACGAGTGATTGAGATCCTCAGTCATCGCGACTCTCCGTACACTGTGTCTCATATTGTAGTCAGTCTGTTCGAAATCCTCCCCAACCTACATCCTCGCCTGCAGGTTCCGTGCCTCAGAGAAGCCGTACCTGAGCAAAGAATCATCGTTACACCAAATGTAGGTCAATTGGCCTCTTATTCACCTCCTTGATCGACTAACAATAT
Source organism: Xerocomus tenax (assembly GCA_038092415.1). Lineage (NCBI taxonomy): Eukaryota > Fungi > Basidiomycota > Agaricomycetes > Boletales > Boletaceae > Xerocomus > Xerocomus tenax. Next base: position 27,724 of record JBBPQJ010000006.1, read on the forward strand.
CGCAAGGAATTGTATTGCACAGTAAACGTTCAGCACGATTGCGAAACCTCTTGCTGCAATGCCTTCCGTGATGTACCCGAGTACCAAGAACGTTTGGTTTCGACACGGATGAAGAAGGTCATTGAGCATTCTCCATCTGGCGCATACCTTCTCAACACTCACGCACTCCATAACTATCGCCGAATTCTATCAGTCCTTTCCCCTGACCTTCGCAAACAACTCACGGCAGCCACTGTCACGAACCACGATAGCCTGCGTTTGCATGCGGCAACATTGTTACGTGGTGCAAAAGAAACTGAAGGAGAACCCGCTCCAACTCATTCTGCAGTAGATACTTCCGAACAACCGGTGCCAGCATTTGTTAAAGCCACGGTGAGCAAAAATAGAAAGGTGACCAGGACAACGAAAGCAAAAGGGAAGGGAAAGGGAAAACCCCCCGAAGTTGCTCCAGATAACACCGTAGCATCAACCTCAGCCAATCATACCACTGCAGCAGCAACCTCCAATCCTGTCTCGAGTGCTCTGCCCATTCAGACATCCAATCTTACCGCTGTGGGATCCATACCCAATTATGGCGCCTCTCGCGCTATGCCTGTTCCAGCCTCCCAGGTTTCAACTGCCTCCAGCAACGCAGCCTCAGGTGCTTTTCTCCTTCCGGCTTCTTCTATTCAAGGTTATGGTCACGTTGTCTCAAGTGTCGTACCCCCTCAAGCCTATGCTATGCAAGCGCACCTGGCTCCAGCTCACCATTATAGTCACGGCACCTCAAGCACTCCGCCTGCACTCCCTGCTAATTTCGTGGTTTCACCACCCGCCCACCAATATTCAATTCCCCCACACCCGTTGGCACCAGGCTACTACACAACTCCACATCCCTACGCTCCCGTGTTCCCGCAGGCAGTTCCTGGTCAAGGAGGTTATTACTGGGTTGGACCTGCTGGCTTGCACCAACCCGTTTATGCACCAACTCCAGGCATTCCCACCGCTCCACAACCTGAGAGCAATGTCTCTGGAGATTCATCGTATCATCAATGGGGAAGCATGTCACAGCAATTCTGAGTTCATTTTAGATATCTGTAGCCACTCTGTAGATTTACAAGATATGTTCAGACAGGTTATACTTTCGAATGTTCAGTTGATGTGTGTTTTCCGACTGCTCGAAGACCATCGGGTCAGCATCGGCTTCGATATCTGCATTCATGCTCGCCTCCAAGGTTATCTGTGACAACACGGGTGCATTTCACCCACTTGGGGATCCTTAACGTGAAAGGACGTTCTTACCCCACATCCATTCTGTCATCGACCAAGAAGTTGATGCCGCCACCCACTGCCAACTCCTTCGCGGCACTGTCGAGTACGAGTCCATTGGTGTCATACGGGCAATTGTACGTTCAACTGGGCTGGGGGATGGTCTCAGGTCTGGGGACCTCCCAGGTGCGTCGTCATTGTCCACCAGGCCACGCTCGTCGCTGATCAATTT
>JBBPQJ010000007.1:0-28540 GCA_038092415.1 Xerocomus tenax
AACCACAAAGGTCGTCAGGGCCATGCCTAATACGCCATGTCGGGTGCGTGCCTCTTCGTTTATCCTCCCTCTGGCCTGACAGAATATAGATTCGCGAGGGCATGACGGTCGTCAGCCCCCTCCCCACCCTCTCAAATACCGAAGAGACAGAGCTTGACCGTTCCATTATCCTCAAAATATTCTCTTCCATTGGTCGCTGCCGGTTCCTAGAGGAAAAACATTTCGATGCCTGTACGGCTCTCTCGGGGGCGGGTCCGGCCTTTGCATGTATCTTCCTCGAAGCTATGACAGATGGCGGTGTCATGATGGGCTTGCCAAGAGCTGAAGCACTAGAACTGGCTGCTCAAAGTGAGTTATTATATGTAGTCGGACCCCAGACAAGGAAAGCATTTACATGTTCTAGCTTTACAAGGGACAGCACGGATGACTCTACAAGCTGGTGCACATCCCGCACAGATCAAAGATTCTGTGACAAGCAAGTGTTCATGTTCGGCAGCGTCAGTATGACAACTTACATTTCTTGTAGCACCAGGAGGATGTACCATTGCAGGGCTTCTAGCAATGGAAGACGGCAAGGTGCGGTCGACGATTGCTCGAGCAATCCAGATTGCGACAGAACGCGCCAGCGAACTCGGTCAACCAACAAAAAAACACTAGTAGCGCTCTTATTTAAATCTCTGGAAAACAAAAACACTGGATTACAGTAAATAGGATGTGTCCCATCTTGCTTTCGGATATGCGTGAAATATACTGCAAAGTCCGACATATGTCGTGGGTAGCGACAACGATACTGCATCGCAATAGTTTTCTTGCTCCCGTAAAATGAGGGCGGTCGTGAGGGTTATACAACGCCGCCCAGAGTGTTGGAGAGCGACGAACAACACATAACCAAAAACTAAACATATTATATTTGGATGGATCGAGGTAGTAAGTACCACGACCTGTAAGTAAAACCTGAGCTGAGGGATTCCAAATAGATCCAGGCACTTACCTATTGTACAGGGCAACTGATAAGCATGTAAAATAAAACATGCTTCGAGACATGTCCCCTGCGTGTGAACCTCACTGCTTTAGAAAACCGACGACGGCAAGCAAGCGGGGCAAAATAATAACAGGCACGCTCAAGTATTGGCGACTTTTGATATTGCTCATAAGAATGAGCGCCACTCCGTGTGATGATGCGGTGAGACGCTAAAGTGAACGAGCGTTTTTTACAGTCACACGACAAGCAGGAGGTAATAATAAGATTGCAGAGGGTAATATACAACCTGTGGAAAGTCTGAGCGAACAACCCGAGATAGTTATAGAAGAGGCTCACATGACAGCGGATCACCGGTCTGCAAGGATAGGGTAGGTTATGAACAAATGAAGCAGATGAAATGGCTTGACAAGACGCACAGAATTCATGAGTGTCGTCTGCTCGTTTGACTGTTTGCTGGTTGAAAGAAAGAAAGGTGTGAATTTCGGCGCGATGATTACAACCAAACAAAGGACAATAACACACCTTCCATGCCTCTTCAAAGTCGACTGGAAGGATAACATAGCGATTCTTGCGTACAGCTACACGAATGTTCAGACCAAAACATTCATGAAAAAAGAGTAGGGCATCCAACCTTGCAGACCAGCAGCTTGAGCAATGGCAGCAATCTCTGCTGACGATAAGCGATCGGGTCTTGACACGTCTAAAGTGGATGTTATTAGTTCATGAAGGAAACTACCAATTCAGTGAGGACTGACAATCTTCAAGATCGACGTCGGGTCCAAGGTTCATCTTGTTGGTAACGGTCTGGAAGATCAATCGTTTCTCACGTCGTGAGGGGAGCGGGAACTCGATTTTTCGATCGAGGCGGCCAGGTCGTAGCAAAGCAGGATCAAGGGTGTCGGCACGATTCGTGGCCATGATGACCTTCAGTTCACAAAAGATCAATGTGACAGATAGAGAACGTTTGAATCAACGGCATACCTTGACATTGCTACCTTGGTCGAAACCATCCATCTGGTTCAGTAGCTCGAGAAGAATGCGCTGAACCTCTCGATCTGCACCAGTTTGTGCATCGAACCGTTTGGTGGCAATAGCATCGATCTCGTCGATGAAGATGATGGCCGGTGCGTTTTCGCGTGCCAGGCGGAAGACGTCGCGGACCATGCGAGGACCTTCACCAAGGTACTTTTGTACAAATTCACTGCCCACTACACGGATGAAGGAAGCGGTAGTGTGACGGGCAACCGCTTTTACAAGCATGGTTTTCCCGGTCCCTATAACGCGAATAAGCATAAAGCAACAAACCGCATATCCGCAATATTCACCTGGAGGGCCATACAATAGCACACCACGAGGAGGGTCGATACCGATCTTCTTGTAGAGTTCAAAGTGTGTTAGGGGGAGCTCAACCGCTTCTCTTATTTCCTGCTTCTGGGTGTCCATTCCACCAACGTCTTGATATGTGACGTCCGGTTTCTCCTCCTTCGTAAGCATAGCAATAGATGAATCCGCTTCTGGGGGGAGGATATCGACGAGGGCATTGGAGTGACGGTGGAGGGCAACGGAAGACGAAGGCTTTAACAACTCTCTGTCCAACGTCGACAAGATCCTTACGACATAATTTGAGCCTGTCGTTGAGCCCACGATGCCTGTCTGTTGGTCGATGGCCTCCAGAAACTGGCCAATGACAAGGGGTACAGACTTGATGCGCTTGACTTCCTCCTGTGCACGAATAAGCTCACGCTTGAGGTTAGCCTGTTCATCCTTTATATAGCTTTCCTGGATGTCCAGGAGCTCGAGATGGCGAGAGAGTTTCTTGTACTTGGTGTAGAGGTCCTCTTCCTGGAGTTCTTTGTAGAATGCAGACTTTTCAGTCACGACCGACTCGAAGGTTGGTTCCTAAACGAAATATTGGTACGAACTAGAAAGATGAGGAAGACACGTACTTCTTTTTGGATTTCCTTGTCAATGTCCTCCATGGATGATGACTGCTGAGAGCGATACGCGTATGACGCGTTCATTTGGGTGATGGGAAATACTTGCTATTCTTGATTGCTATTCAGACTGGCCTTGGCGCAAAGTACTCGACATCACGGACAACCATGGCGCACGTCGTCTTACCCCTCGATCAGCCCTCAAACTACAAGGACTCGCAAAGTAGGCTGGAGAGGTACAAGCAACAGGACTTCCTCTCCAAGTCGACAACCTTATACGTTTGTGTATATTTCTCAGTGTACCTTCCGGCGCTGACTTTCGCCTCAGATTGGTAACCTGAGTTTTTACACGACGGAAGAACAGATATATGAACTATTTAGTAAGTGTGCCAGTCCTGAGGATGGTGGTGGCATCAAGCGCATCATTATGGGCCTCGATCGCAATACCCGGTACAGTCTGGCTCGCAACCTTCGCTGTCATCTGCTCATGCCTAACCGCTCATGCAGAACACCTTGCGGGTTCTGTTTTGTAGAGTATTACACACATGCCGAGGCCCTTGCGAGCATGAAGTATGTTAGCGGCACGAAGCTCGATGAACGCATCATCCGTTGCGACCTCGACCTGGGTTACAAGGAGGGTCGTCAATTCGGTCGAGGAAAGAGCGGCGGTCAAGTTCGTGACGAGCACAGGCAAGATTACGATCCTGGCCGCGGGGGGTGGGGTGCACAGGCACAGGCGGAAAGAAGGAGGGAAGTCGAAGAACGTTACAACGACGTACAAGATGGTCCAGGCGCCGTTGCTGGAGGAGGTGGAGAATGGAAAGAAACTGAGGCCAGGTCAAATCTCAAGCGTGCTCGTTCGCCTGACGATGAAGGGGATAATGCGAGACTAGTTCGTGGAATATTCATGTCTCTGTATGCGCTGACCTGGCATTTCAGGCTCACCGTTCACGAATCGAAGATCCTGAGGCTGAGAGAATGTAGAACGGTAATTCTATACTCTAGTTTGCAATGTACGCAGCATGGACTTATTGGAAGCTATATTGACTGTACAAAATAAAAGGGCGGCAGGTGTGTGGTCATCGGACTACACAAGCCCGCACCTGGAATTTTGAACCAAATGTTTCGGGTCTAAAAAGCGTTCGGTGAATGCGCCGGGCCAAATGATATGAATCTGATATGGACGGAGTTCGGATCAAGTATCTTGAGAAAAGAGAGAACTCGTCTGCTTGTCTTCTGGATGCTGAAAATCATCCCAAAGACTAATAGGTAGGGTCACTTACAAGTAAACCTTGTTAATCTCAGGGTTGTCCCCCAACGCGTCGATTTTGCTTTGTTCAAGAAAGTCTTTCACACATTCCACTGAGGCTTTTGGGGGAAATCCCCATACGCAAACTTGCCTGCCATTGCTCATAGCACCGGAGGAAGTTGCGCCAGGGAAAGGCCGTCGCTCGATAAAAGCCTTGCGGCCCTTGATGCCTCGCAGGTTTTTGATTGTTGGAGGCTCGAGACATGGGACAGCTGTTATTCTATGTCCACCTATGGTTACATTTCCGAGTTTAGCAGTGTTCCTCTGAAGAAAATCGGGATGAGTGATTGTGATGTAGGCCTGGCGTGTTGGCAAGAAACGAAAGAGCTGTAATTGAACTGGACTAGCGTTAGAACACGTACAGCAGGACCAAGATACTCACCATCTTCAACACCAACGAGTCGTGTTCGTCTTAGGGCTCTCTCGATGTCAGCTGGGAGAGTTGTTCGCGATAAACCCTCCAACCGGATGTGTTGTCTAGTCTCGGCTGTCATATACGTCCTTTCATGTCCTGCATGATGAATATAATCACTTACTACTGAGCGTTTCTCCAGCTGGTCTAGCCGCCCGACATGCCACACTCCCAAACATGATGATTTAGAGCAGAGTGTCGTAGTCATGTGACTCGCTCTCTTACCACAATGTCCTCGAGGACCGACCACAGAAGACGAGAACGGAGCTGGGAACGGGAAGACAGGGACAGAGACCGCAACAGAGACAGGGACAAGGATCGCTACTCAAGGAACTCAAGAACAGGTGGACATCGTGACGCTGGACGTAGACGGGATAGTCGTTCGCGAAGCCCACTCCGGAGAGGTGTGTTAACTCATGTCCAACTGCCTTTCAATTATAGCCATCTCATCGTTGAATAGACAAGCACGACCGCGACAGGGATAGAGATCACAAAAGTTCGCGAAGAAACGACAGACGTGATTACGACCGGGATCGTGATGACCGTAAGTCCGATAGAAAGGAGGATAGAAAGAGCGAAAGAAAATCTGGGGGAAGGGATGAAAGGCGCGACCATACTCCAGAACGAACTATCCCCAGGGATAAGGATATTCGTAACATGGATTCCCCGCGCCACGGTGAACCTCAACGCCCGCAAGAGGCATACTCTGACGTTCATCTCGCGGTTCCAACAGGGTCTCCGAAATGTGGGTTATTTCTTGTTCTCCAGGCGGTCACTCAGTTTGTGGCAACAGATGACATTCCTGCGTCGACTTCCTCTAAACCTAGTCTTGATCCAGATACCCAGGTAGAGGATGGCGAAGAAATGGATGTCACCACTGCGGAAGACGAATCCATGATGGCGATGATGGGTCTCACGGGCTTTGGCTCCACCAAAGTATGGATGTCCTCCCTTATCCTCTCTCGTCTGCCAACAGTATGTACATAGGGCAAGCATGTTGATGGAAACCAAGAAGGTGTTGTCAACGTCAAGAAAATCCGAACTTGGCGTCAGTACATGAACCGGTGCGGACTGCATTCTAGTGTTAGTTCGTTGTATCTGACTTAATTTCATAAAGCCGGGGTGGATTCAACAGGTGCTTCATGTTTTACTATTTTATATAGTTGCAGGCTGATGCGACTGGCATAGGCCCTTGGACAAGATCAAGTAGCCTTTTCATAATTCAACAAGATAAGTCATGCCCTTTATCTATGCACACAGTTTTATCCTGGGCGTGCAGTAGCATCCGAACCAGACGTGCGATCCAGTAGTAGTTATCTCCTTAATGCAATGTGTCACTTCAAGTTGAAATAATTGGGTGATTTGAAACAATAAATCTATCTGCAGCGTTCGTATCAACAGCTAGCGTACAGCTGGTGTTAATACATTGCCCGTAAAAACAGAAGACACAATCATAACTCAGACAAGACAACATTACAAGGATGAAAAACAACAACTGCGCGGACGACGATGTGGAGTAAAACCATGCTGTGCGGGACTCTCTGACACCATACTCAGAACCCATGCAGCTTGATAGTGTTTCTAGGAATGCCCTCTTCGGTGAGGAAATTCGCAATCTTGACCCTCTGGTCGCCTTGTAGCTGAATGACTTGGCCCATCTCCTCATCATCGACGAGGTTACCGTTGCAAGCGAATTCCTGCACCGGTTTGATAAGTCAAAATCCACAGATTGGGGAACAACGGACCTTTTTGAAGGCTTTCAAGAGTTTCTTGGGATCGTATTCTGTGAGAAGATGAGACCCTACATCGACACGAATCCATTGGTTAGCTTACCCTTGGGGAGACCCTGCAAGGTAGTCAAAGTCTTTCTTCCGTTCCTCTGTTGAATGCGGATGTGGAGGTAATTCTGAGTAGAGCCCACGTCCTGGTGGCCCCCGAGAGGATCGCCTTCATCAGCAAAAGGATCTGCGGAGGGCCATCGTGAGACAACTGTCGAGGGTGATGAATTGCTGTAAGACTCACCAAAAGAGTTCAGGTTCTGCACGTTCATGCGACGATGGATGATAGATCTGAGGAGGTTGTGGTGGTTGGAAAGATGATGAGGGTCGAAGGGAAGCGATGCTGACCAGTCGTCGAGACGGACCCGACGAATTTAATGTCATGAACTGATTAGTCAGCCAAGTTGTTCCATCGATGGTAGCATCGACCCAGGCGAAGAAAAAGAAACCACCAACCTTTCATTTTCTACCAAAGACTCGCGGTAAGTGTGTCTGCATGTGCTCGACGATGGCGTTGACTCGATCCCAGCAAAACGACTCAAGAAATCCTGGGTCCAGGACCATAAGATACGTAGCAAATGGAAGGCGCAGAAGAGAAGGGATGGTTTAACAAGCCAGACAAGCGACGATGCCTACCAGGATGATGTTGACGCAGGTCCCGAGTCGGAAACATCTCCAAAACATCCCGACAAGCCACCCACGCCTAGTCCTGCACCGTCTCGTGATAAGCAGTCTTTGCGCGACCTCAGGAAAATCGCTTATACCTCCAAGCCCCCGCATACGCAAAAAGCACATTCTTCGCCTCGTGGCGGGGGACGCGAAACGGGTCAACCAAACATGAAACTGCATATGAAGCTTCTACTTGAAAAAATTAAGCGCAACTCTTCATAACATAAATCAGCATTCCGTGCGTCTTTTCCTTCGACAAAGTTCTTGAATCTTGATGATGCATAAAGAAATATAGTCCCTTATACTTTGTTCTCTTTATCATCTGCCTCATCCATCATCATCTTGTGTTCCCCGTCTGCTCCAGACTGATCCTTACTTCCCCTCACGAACCTCGTCTCCAACGTTTCCAAGAATGGACGTGATCCGATGGTCGTTACGGAGGTGATTGCGGTCGGATGATCACTCATATGTCCTGGACTTGGGTCGTCAAGTTCGTCTACAAGCCCAATCGCTCGTTGCGATATGGGTCCATCTAGGGACTCCATTTCTATCGTAGCGAGTGCCAGTGGCGACGGTGGAGGGCTTTGCGATTTGGATCGTCGTGCATCGTCATGCAAGAACGGAATAGGCGAAAACATCGGAGTTGCAGGTGTCGATTGTGTTGACGGAAAAGCTGGCAGTGTACCTATCGAGACCCCGTTCGGGGCTTTTTGTATAGGGAATGCATCCCAAGTTGACGTAACGAGAAGCGACTTCTCGACTGCACGGAGATATTTCCCGATGAACTTGTAGTGCTGCCTTGGATATGCACAAAGCTCGCATACCCGTTGAATGGTAAATGGTGCGTTGCTAGACATAGTCGTCAACGAATGATCAGAGTAATACTGTCCGACGCACTCTTCGAATTCATGGAGTTGCCGAAAGATATGGTTTTTCATCTCGTTCGCCTGATCCCGATTCATACGCGCCTTGGGTGTTTCGTGAGGGTACATTTCGGTGGGCTTACGGGGAGGAAATGGAGGTAACCTCAAGTTTCCTGAGTTGTCCACCACTCCTGTGGCAGGCTTCGAAGGTTCTATGGGCTGAGGACCGTCTGCAAGGAATAATTCAATATTCTAAAAGATGCACAGCTCAATATCCAGAAGCAAGAATCTGTCAGAACGCACCTGGCCCATCTTGTACTTGATCATCTCTCGAAGTGACTGCCATTCCGTGCTACCAGCGAGGGTCAGGTTGCACCGCCGATAGTTATACTGTGGGCTCACTTTGGTTCAAGGGTGTCATTGGACGCGATATGCTCCAGCACCAACTGAAACTCTGCTCGTGATCCATGAGTCCGGTGCGCAGTAGAGCGTGCTGTGCTATACCTGGACGCCATTCAAAGCTGTCCGATAGCCCGTACGGGCATTCGGCTGCGGATGACATGTTGGATGGTGTTGTGATAGTGTAGCGCGTCGGACCTATGCATTGCACCACCTGGTGCTAATTCATGAAACAACGAGGCCGTAGACTTGGCATCTCCTCGTGGTCTCGGCTCTAAGTGCTACCGCCGCAGGCGTGTCAATCCGTCAGAATATAAATTCTCGTCGTTCCCGTGTGGCGATCATTCCAGCAACCCTACTCAGTACATTCCGAGCAAACAAGTTTACGATGTCGTCCTTGCGGAGGTTCTTGAATGGATCACCTAGCAACACGACGAAGAGAACGGACAGCAAGAGGCGCCTCAAGCTCATCAAGTCTTATGCTCCAGACTGGTGAGCAAGTTCAACAGGGGAATATCATGGCGCTGATATATTTTTTAAAGGATTTTGACAATCCTTTTGGCGTGAGTCCCTTGTTCCTTGGGAAAACCTCCCTATAAACAAGTTTGGTGCAGAGCCGTGTTCTTTGCTTTGAACCCTATCCATGGATTCAGAAGGGGGTTTTCTGTCAATGATGAAACGTATGTTGTCATCCAGCTACTGGCCATAGTAATTTTATTGACCATTCCCTCCAGGATTCGTTTTCCGTAAGCACGGCTCATTCCTCCCCTCGTCTCAACACTAACATTCGATGATCAGGTATGCTGTTCATGAACGTGTTCCGGTGTGTCCCGTTCTATGTCAACGTCAACGTCTGCCTTTCTCAGCCCTGATATGCCCAGGATGTTGCACTGTACTTTATCTCACTCGTGGCCCCCTTGACTATCCAACTCGCTGTCAACTTGATCACTGTCCGATCCTTCTGGGACTATCATAATAGTGCTCTTGGCTGTTCGTTATTTCTCTCTTGTAAAATGTCACCCATCAACGGACGCTCCTTTTCAGTGATTCTTGGCTTGGCTCTCACTGGTTCGATCACACAATTTTCCAAGATCACCGTTGGTCGTCCCCGACCAGGTTTGGCTCAATCTTCGTTCCTAATCATTCAAATTATGTATGATCTCTAGACCTCCTTTCTCGTTGTATCCCAATTTCTGGGTCTCAAGATCCATCATATGGACTGTCAACCGATGCCATCTGTACCCAAACGGATCAGTCAATCATGTTAGATGGGTGGCGCAGCTTCCCCAGTGGCCACTCTAGTTGTAAGTTCACCAAGCAAACATACCACCCCTGACTGAGCATAATATATGCAGTGTCTTTTGCGGGTCTTGGATTCCTTTCTTTCTATCTCGCGGGAAAGATGCACCTATTCGATACTAGGGGTCATGCGGTAAGTGTAATTACAGCTCGAGCAAATACGCATCCATTAAAGTGATTGGCCAGCACAAGGCTTGGATATCCATGACCCCGTTGGCTGGTGCATCTCTTGTCGCTATTTCACGCACGATGGATTACAGACGTAAGCTACTTCTGATTCTTGATAGTCCACGGTTAACATGGATGTATCTTAGATCACTGGGCAGACGTCGTTGCCGGCTCCATCTTGGGGCTCGTTGTTGCATATTTCGCCTATCGACAATATTTCCCTTCGCTTGCCTCCCCCATGTCCCATCGTCCCCATTCCCCTCGTGTTCCACGCGACGAGTCTGTTCTCCCTTCAACGATGCAGGACGCTCAGCGTTTCCACGATGACGACAACGGTGAACAGATGGAGCTCATTGATGGCAGTGCCCCTAGGCCCGATCCTGGATCACTGAAGGACACCTGGAGAGAAGGCGAAAGTCATGAAAGTCATGCGAGCAGTGCACCAATTGCTTGAGTCATGTCCATTCGTGTATAGTTCACGGATTATACATCTCCTAACATTATAATACGTAGCACATATGTATTCAGTGGTGGTTCTTGTTACCCACATAATCGGACTTATACGGAGACAATCGATGTACTTATGCTCCGGAACTCGTTGGATACCATGGGAAGCCAGTGTCTGATTATGACTCGGCCATGGAGCTGAGTCACTATAAATCTTGGTCCCACGAGAGAAGACTCGATCTACCATCGTGAAACAACACTCCCAAGCTCTTCTTCATGTCCGATCGAGTGATCAACTTTGGTGCGGGGCCTTCGGCCCTCCCAGAGGAAGTCCTCACGGAAGCTTGCAAAGGGCTGCTCAACTTCCAAAACACTGGTATTGGTATTGCGGAGATATCGCACCGTTCAGCAGATTTCGGCAGATTCATCCGGGAGGTCGAGGAGAATATGAGAACACTCCTCCGCCTTCCTCAGAACTACAAGGTTCTTTTCGCCCAGGGAGGAGGAACCGCACAGTTTTCTGCGGTGGTGTTGAACATGCTTGCAAGATATCGAAGCCGCGGCGGAGCTGCTCAAAAGCCCGCGATGGACTATGTCGTCACTGGCTCCTGGAGTAATAAGGCGATGAAAGAAGCAGAGAGGCTCGATGTAGGAGAGATTAATGTCGTCGTCAACGCCCAGACTATTTCGGAGGACGGTAACAGGACTTTTAACCACATCCCCCATCGTGACAGCTACCAAAACAACTTCTCGCAAGACCCAGCTTTCATCTACTACTGCGCCAACGAGACTGTCGATGGCGTTGAATTCAACGATGATCTGGAAAGCCCAACCTCCTTCCCATTCGATAGCCTTCCCGACGGAGCTCGCCTCGTTGCAGATTATTCCTCCTCTTTCATGTCCCGTCCTATCCCATGCATTGAAAAGCATGCAGTCATCTTTGCCGGCGCGCAAAAGAACATTGGACCTGCGGGTTTGACAATCATCATCGTTAGAGACGAGTGGGAAAACGTATCGGACAATGGCATTCCGCTGTGTTTATCATACAAGAATCTGCTGGACAGTCGCAGCTTGTATAACACTCCCCCGGTCCTATCGATATATATTACAGGTCTGGTCCTTCGGCGGATGTTGGAGGTGGGGAAAGAGAACGGACGACCTGGGGATAAAGCACTCGAGTACTATGGGGAACGTACTGCCAAAAAAGCCTCGAAATTATATGCGGCCCTGAGGAACGGCGAAGCCCAAGGGATCTTCAGAGGCCAGGTGTTGCAAGGCTCGGGAAGCAAGATGAATGTCGTATTTGACATAGTAGGCACACACGAGAAGCTGAAAGAGTTTGTGTCCGGCGCGGAACGGAGAGGAATGAAAGGGATCGAGGGCCATCGGTAAGTAGTTCCCCACCCGCTTCGCGTCGACTCGCTGAATACTAGTAATACATGCTGCAGATCCACTGGAGGCATCCGTGTCTCCCTCTACAATGCAGTGACTGAAGATCAGGTGGACAAATTGATTCAGTATATGAATGGCTTTGTGATCGATCAGATGTAATGGGCTAATATCAGAGGCTATCTTTTTTTCAGACTCCTGGTCTGTGTCTTACTCGTATACCCAAAAGCCTCAACTCGAACCAAGTCACTTTGCCGGAGTGGTTAACGGGATCGCCTGCTATCAGCATAGCGGTTGGGCTTTGCCCGCGAGTGTTCGAATCGCTCAGGTGACGATTTTTTGTTCTCTGCATAGAGTTGTTTCTCTTCGTTACTGCTTTTATGCACTTCCACTCGCTTGGCGCGCTTTAAGTAAATTTGGTATCATTTCTGTTATGCGATTCTAAACTTCAGCTGGCTGCTATACATACCAGCAAGTTAATGCAAGTCTCATCCTGAGTAGTCATAGTTAGTGCTACATAGTGCTACATAGCCATTCAGCTATATATGCCCCATGGCTGAGTTGGTTACAGCGTCCGACTGTTACACTATAGTTTCATCGGAAGGTCGTGAGTTCGAGCCTCACTGGGGCAGTACTTTTTTCGGTTTGGAGGAAGTGTCATTCGAAAACGCGAATAATAATATGCAGAACACAACTCCGTTTTGCTAACCAACTTTTGGACGAGCTAGGAGGAATATCCATGTTCAGGACAGAACTATGCGCTGCGAAAATGCCAACCAAAAAAATATAGGCCTGCCCCAGTGAGGCTCGAACTCACGACCTTCCGATGTCAAAGCGTAACAGTCGGACGCTGTAACCAACTCAGCCATGGGGCACGTGCTTTTTAGTGCCCCCACAGAGTTATTTGACTGCTTAGTAATGGCAGTGGACTTTTTGATCGGTCGTTCCCTCAAAAACACGTAGACAACTACCGGCGACCTTTGATTCTTTTTGTTCTAGGCATCCCTGCTTCAACAACATCGTCATCCCGATCTTTGTCATCCCGTCCCCCACCCTCATTTCGTCTTCGCTTTTTTCCCCCATTGGATTTGGCTTCCTCTTTGAGTTCGTTCACAGCTAACCGACCAGCTTCATCTACACGTTCTTTCAGAAGCATCACCTCTTCCTTGTTGGTGGGGAATACTTCAAGTTTCTTCCCAATTACCTTTTCTATGCGCTGGAGTAGTTCGACGTCATATTGTGTGACTATCGTTATTGATTTTCCAGCCCGTCCTGCACGGGCTGTTCGTCCGACACGATGAATATAATCCTTTGAATGCGTTGGGATGTCAAAGTTAATCACGACGTCCACAGATGGTATGTCGAGACCACTATCTTTAATATTCAGCATGTGGAAGGATCCTTTATATTACTACATACCGACTGGCAATGTCAGTTGCCACTAGAACCTTTCGGCCTCCTGTTTTGAATTTATTGAGTGCACCTAAGCGTTGACTTTGACTGAGCTGTCCATGGAGGGGAACAGCTGGAAATCCAAGGGTACGAAGTATGATGGACAGCCTGCAGTATGGATAGATATGCAGCACGTGAAAATTCAATGTTTAATGCTTACCTTTGAGCGTCATGTACTGTCCTGGTGAAAACCATGACTGAATTCGAGGCCAACTCGTTTGCTAAGTAGATCAAGTGCACATCTTTCTGTACCAACGGGACAAAAAGATAGTATTGTAGCAGGGTTGATACGGTTTGATACCTCAAGCGTACGTCAACTATGTGGCAAAAGAAAAGAAAGAATTTACTGACTTTGATGAAACCTCGACTCGTACAGGATTGGATAAACTGGCACGTTGCAGTTTCGCAACCTTTGTAGTCATGGTCGCGGAAAAAAGGTAAGTAGTTCGCTCTTTTGGTATCACTTTGAGAATTTGGTCGATATCAGCACCAAAGTCCATGTCCAAGAGGCGATCGGCCTCGTCCATCACCTACAAGGGAGAATAATGATCTTGCGAGCACACTTAAGATACGATGATTACCTACCAAGAACTTCAGATTTCTTAGACTAAATCCTTTAGTGCTCTGCAGATGATCGTTCAGACGTCCGGGCGTTGCAACAATAATGTGCGGACGCTTCGCGAGGGCGACAGACTGTGGCATTTTGTCGACTCCTCCAATCAGAACTAAGCAACGGACTCCCATAGCGGCTCCAAGAGACTCGAATTGTTGTGATATCTGGTACGCGAGTTCGCGTGTAGGTGCAAGCACGCAAGCAAAGAGGCCTTTTGGTTCTTCCCATAGTTTTTGAAGGATAGGCAAAGCGAATGCGGCAGTCTTGCCTGATCCTGTTTCTGCAACGCCAATGATATCACGCCCCTCGAGAGCATAGGGCAGGGCTTGTTGTTGAATTTCTGTTGGTGTTTTGAAATTGATCTGGTCGAGCGCCTGGAGGAGAGGTTCGATCAAACCGAGGTCTCGAAAAGTCTTCGTGGCGGATGTGCTGGCTTCGTCTGGTGATGGCATTTGGGATTAGAGTAGCTAGTGTCCGAGTGACTGGCTATTTTTTCCACGATCTGTACTAGACGCATTCAATGTCAAGCCAGAATGTCCTTGCAACGTTTGCTGCACCACCTTCCTTCCAGTCCTCTGATAGCTGCAAGCAAGTAATTGCAGCTTTGCGTTCGCAGTTACCCTTGCGTAGCATTCACTGGAGGTCTACTTCACGACCTAGTTTACGCACCATCCAAGAGCTCGAGGTGACCCTAGTTGCTTTGGACTCCCTTCGAGACGAACTTACCTCTCAAGTCCCCCTCACCCTCCTCGAGAAACCGCTCTTGAACCTATATATAGTCACATGCGAAGTAGGTGTGGTTATATTCTAGCATCGCTTTATTATCTACACCCCTGTTCAGGATAATGAGGTCTACAAATCAACTGTCAAGAAGCAGATTAAAGATTGGCAGATATCTATCTTGCCCAAGAAGAACCAAGAATGGCTTATCGTACATGTTGTGCGCCCGGACACGAAAGTGATGGACCGAAAGTTCTTCAACATGAAAGGCTCTGTGTTGAATAAAATCAAAGCAGATTTCAACACTGACAAGCGGGACAGGTAATGTCATGCGTTTGACTTTCTATTCTTTGTACACGGTGCCTCATAGGTGCGTACAACTCGCTTGGTCTGCTGGCGAGCAAAGTCCTGCTGTTTGGGCCGACCTCATAAGCAAGATCAAAGATGGTCTACTTTCTGCCCTTGATAATGCAGTATCATCAAGAGAGGAGGAACTCAAGCGGTCGGAAGGTCAGCGTCATATGCCTGGGTGGAACTTCTGCACATATTTTATACTAAAGGTACGCCTGTGTGTGTTAGTCCATTATTCTCCAGAATAAAGGTTGTCCCAGGAAACTCTGGCAACTTCGTATGAGGGAATAAATCTCTTTGAGGATGCGCTACAGCAGTACAACGAACTTGAGGCTGCTTTTATGCAGGTCCTGAGGGAAAAGAACATGTCATGGTTCGGAAGTCTCATCCATCCAGTCCCCAATGACGACTCCATGCCATTGCTATCCACATCCAAAAAACCTTATCGCGACCTCATCCTTGCGAACACAATATCCGTGTTTGACTTGCGGGTGTATCTCCTTTCAAGGCAATCTACGCTACTGAGTAGGTTGCGCCAATTATCGGAAATTTGTTGGAAGACGTTCACATTCTTGAGTACATTTGGAAGACACTTGAGGGGGATCGAGGTTAGTCAGCAAGTCGATGTATTTTATGCCGATATGTTCATCATATTTTTTAGCCTTCGCTCCCTGAATATTTTATCGAGTCTTGGACATTTTCTTCTGCGCTCAGTGTTTTGGACCAATGTGATTTATGGGCTACTTCGTGGCCAGAGATGGATGCTTCACTCCTGGCACGCTATAGTGCAAGGAAAGGTGAATTGATTGAGCTCGCTAAAAGTCAAGTGCGTATTTTTGTTGGTAATGGGGTTTACGATGTTTAGCGAAGCAATAGCTTGATATACTTGGTATCAGAGAAGGGTACTTGCCCTCAGAGCCACCGTTCTCCTTGGCGATTCCAGCCCTAGCTGTCATCCCAGATATGCACACTATGTCGGATAAGAAGTCCTTGGGTCACTGCATCAGTAAGCATGAGATTATATCCGCCATGAAGGACAGGGAAGCTTTCTATGATTTGTACACCACCACTTCCAATCGTGCCATTGACATGTACGTGAAGGCTGGGAGAAGAAAATTTGCACTCAAGATACACGGGAGTCTCGCTGTTCTTGATGTGTAGGCCAGAAATTCTGTCCAGTCGCTTTGGAAACTGAGTCTTTGTATTTACAGCTACCGCGGAAGGCTTTCCAACGCACTCACCGTATTTTCATCTCTTCCAGCACATTATGCTCCCCACCGCTGGACGTCCTTGGAGTCATTGATGCTCTCGCGTGCGATTGATACGCACACCGCGCTTAAGAAGCCGCGTGATCGCGAATGGATCCACATCCTTCTCGCGTTCCTCAAGACATACGTAAATGAGAAAAGTACGGAATTAGTGATGCCAGATGAACAAATCGAACAATACATTGCTGAGCTTGCAAACGCTCTTCGGGAGGCAGCTGAGAAACTCGATTCAGGTCGTTGAGTTTGCTTACATTGTATGCGTGCAGTGTCCTGATCGGGAATCTCCAGATCTCATTCATCCCGATCATCCAGGGATATCAATTAGTGTCACGGGTGATGCCAGTTCAAGTGAAGAGGAAGATCGTCTTTCCCTGGAAGTAACTATTCAAAACCGACTACCATGTGTATGGACCTCACCGAGCTTGCATGCCGGTTATTGAAAATATTTCCAGGACATCATCATTGACGAAGTGAGCGTAACGCTCATGGGACAAGATGCAGATCGTTTGAGGTTTGCGGCGAGGGTTGACAAACTTTCCCCTGGCAATAATTACCTGACCTTGAGCTGCGCGGTATGTCACCTTCCAGACGCTTTCTCCCAAAGTTGCTTAGCCACAGACCCAATAGACAGCATGTTGTGGTCCATATGCCCTTGACAATAGCGAGATACAGATGTCTCGACTTCGACTTCAGTGGACCCATAAGGCATCCCCGGCCATCATCCCCGTAAAGGGAGCGCCGGTATCATTAGTTCGACTCCCATACGATTTCCGTGCGTTTAATATTCAGCTAAGTCAATCGCATGAGGGTAAGTCCCACGCAGTTCCTTACTCGTCGCTGCTCATGACCACAATGTGAAGTTGATCTTGGTGCAATCCCCCGGATGTCATTGGTACTGTCCACTGGGCGTAATGACATTTCCGTGGCGACCATAAAGTTATCAGCACCTGGAGGAGTCAAGTTTGATTATCCCAATGCTCACGTACAGAATCCAGGTCAGCAG
Source organism: Xerocomus tenax (assembly GCA_038092415.1). Taxonomy (NCBI): domain Eukaryota; kingdom Fungi; phylum Basidiomycota; class Agaricomycetes; order Boletales; family Boletaceae; genus Xerocomus; species Xerocomus tenax. The sequence goes on from JBBPQJ010000007.1 coordinate 17,057, forward strand.
CAGTTCATTTCTTGGTTACTATGCGTTACCAGGATATATCACAGCCAGAGAATTTGACACTTCTGAAAATTGCATTAAAGTCACTGACGTTCCGAAGGACGCTAGTATAGTCATTTTGGTGCCCCACACAGATGCGTCGAGGTTGAGCACGGTGGTAAGTTGGCAAATCTTCTCTCCGTGGATTATCCGTGACGAATAACCCTAAGAAAGTCGATGTTAAAGTGACCTACAGCACAAGTTTGCAGCCGACAATTGAGCGGTCGTTGAGAAAATCAAGCATCGTCAATGTTTCGCTTCCTATCGCAGTCAATGTCGAAGACTTCTTCCGTGGAAAAAGGTACCTTTCAGAATCAATCGACCTAGATCCACTGCATCTCAGATACTTTTTCCACAGGCTGTTCTCCAAATTCACGATATCTACTACCACCCATCAGCAGGTTCGACTGTGTTCGGCCGATCTGATGGGGCGATCCCTTGGCAACGAAGACCTCACGATTGTCAAGTATCATTCAAGTCATGCGGTGAGTCAGACCTTTGAGCGACCACGTAGCAATATCGACTCTTTGGCAGACAGTTGCCCCAGAACACCCCGTCAGTTATTTGTTCTCCATCGAATCGAAACACGGCCCAAGTACGTGATCAGTTTAGATTTAGATTTAATAGGATTTCAGCTGACCGCGATTCAGTTTTAGAGCCCTTTGTCTTGGTTATCGTATACCGCTTGCTCCATGAAGGTGCGTATCTGGGGTAGCGGTCGGCGGTCAACTAATCAATGATACGACAGAGGTGGTGGCCTTGGTGCAGGAGATAACGGATGATCATCTTGCCCAGGCTCCACACGATGCCTCGCAGGGCCGGGAATTGATGGCGAAAATTATCCAATACCTGGACGACGATGATGCATGGGTTGAGCTGTATTGTGCCACTGGCGAACTTCTGATACCCAGCACATTGGAAATGCAAGAGGAACGTAAGGAATTGTTTGCTACTTTACAACAGGTAACGACATTTTCGATTCGGCACGTGTCTATTCAATCTATTCTTGTTTTAGAAGTTGGCACGTAGTAGGTCATGCTCGGAGTTACCGTCCCCGTGGAGGGAAATCAAGATCCCAGTGGATATTCCGCGGATGAATGTCAGTCTGAAATTTGTAACCGCGAACAAATTGACTTGACATTTTATTCTAGATTATTGCTGCTGCGCGGATAAGAATCCACGCTAGCCCAGTTGGGAATCCCATCTATGCTGGTCAGCCGATTCCTGGCACCTTGTCCATCAAAACGTCGTTGCATTGGGCGGACCCAGAGAGCAAGCGGCTAAAGTATACTTTGCGTTACGATGTCGAAGAACGCATCAAAGACTGGCTCGTTTGCGGTCGAAAACGAGGCGAATTCGTGGCTCAGGCAAGTGTGGTGAATGCATCCATGTTCAGGGTGCTAATACATTCTTTATGTCCACGCAGGACGATCAGACTTTCAGTGTGCCTTTGACTTTCATAGCGTTGCATCATGGAGAGTTGACCCTGCCCCAAATTGAGGTCAGACCATTACCGCTCGCGGGCGATGTCACGACAACAAGTGTGGGCGCAGTACCTAGCACTGACACCCACCAGGTTCACGGCGCAGAAACAGTCCTGGTGCTTCCGAGAGGTGGGAGGAGCACCTTTGTCGTTGGCATGGGATCGCAGGACGAATGATAAGAAATATTATATTACCGTACTTCGTCGCTTTCTACAACGTGCCATCGGATTAACTTATCGGTGTTTACCCTCCGCATATCCAAACCATATCCCAATGACCAGCGCGCAGTTTGATACGAGCAATATTCCGGATGACAACGGTGTCGAAGGAAAAACGTTCCATGCATATTCAATTCCAACAATGAGCGCCAGTCTTCCGTCGAGAAAATAAAACTGAATTCAGACAGAACATAAAGCAAATCGGAACAGAATGCTCACTGCAGAATTAGGGGGTATTTCGTTCGCTGTGCCAAGAACGGGAGTTGGTGAAAGTACCAAGAATAAAATTGATAGTGCAACGACCGAGCAAAGAGGATGCCAATTAGATTGCTCGTCATAAGTACCGTGGCGACATCTACAGCACTGGTGAGCAGGCAGCACTTGGTGGACAAAGAGCTAACCTACAGTCAGCTGACACAGGTGAGAGCACCGCAGGAAGCATCGGGTGACGGAAGCCCTTGCGAAGAACTACAGCAACCCCACCATCGGAGCGACACCACCGGAATAGGCCGAATGCGACCAACACAGTTACATGACCGACGACCAAACCCCGCGCCCAAGATCGACTGAGGAAAGTTTGCTCGTCCAAGAATCGCCAGTTGACCGTCCATTTGTACATGAATACGCGTGACAGATCAAAGGCCTTCTGTAAATATGCCCTGGGGTCTTCTACCAAGAATGAACGGGCAAGCACAATTTGTGTAAACGCCAAGATTATCAGATGCTGCAAGGACGCAATTAACCCGTGGCGCTTGAAGAGGATGACGAGGAGACCAGGGAGGTACAACAATGCAGACATTTTGACAGACAATGCCAGACTATTTTTTGGTCAGTTCCATTCAGACGTAGCCCATGCCGTGTCAAACCGACCTAAAAAGTAGGATGCCCAGGTTATCTGAGGCATTTTGAAAAGCCAATATGGCTGCTTGTACAAGAACTAGTGACCAGCAGTCGTTGAATAGCCGCAAGACAAATATGGAATGTAGTCTCTTGCTGAGGGGTAGGAGTAAGACTGTCCAATTTGGAGCGCCGCCTTGCCTATAGATGCAGGACACGAGAAAAAGGGAGACGATGTATACTGTTCCGTAGATTTGTTGCGCTAGTCCAATATTTCGACCGGCGTCGGTTAGACGATATAAAAGGTGGTGAATGTGAACATGCCCAGCAGGGTATCTTGAATGTTGTCAACCGTAGTGAGTTTTACCAGAACAGAAAGCATGCGACTCACAACTCACACTAGCGGACCGGTAGGGCCATCTATCTTCCCATAATTTCGCTCACCTTGCAGGTACAAGTCAATGTGGACCATATACGTTTCCCAGTCGATCTCTGTGTCTGTTTGTCGCGTGGTCACATAAAATGCAGGAAAACGGAGCCAGACTGACATGGAATAAAGTGGATGATGAGCTGGGTAAGGATTGCATCTCCGAGAATCGCAATACAGCTCAAAGCCCAGAAATAGCGACTGTTGAAGAGCAAAGAATGGAGCGTTTCGTATCCGCGGCGGAGCAGAGGGCCGAATGAATCAATGTGAGGTGGATTGGACATTCAAGTTCTTTGAGGTCCTTGATGTTGGGTCGAATATTGAGACACAACGTGGAGGCGCCGCTTCAGCCAACCGTAACTTGACTGCTAGCGTGCAACTTCAATCAACTCACCCAATCACGCTGTGGCGACTGGGCTAGTCGACCTTGAGCCTCTCAGGGTTTTGTCGCTGTGTGCCACCAAGTTCTTGCTATGCACTACATACAACTTGTTTGAGTTGTGTCACTTGAACTTGGAGTACGTTCTTGAACAGTGCAACATGTTTTCCCATCTAAACGAAGAACACTGATACGCATACATACATCAAGGAGGATGCAAGCAAAGCAGACAAAGATTCAACGACCAGAGCAGACGAGATTAGAGTAAAATGGCAGCGCAGATGAAATGAGAACAAGAATAGAGAACAAGACAAATATTTAGGATATGTTGCTCAACCCTTGCGCTGCACCAAGGCCGGTCCCAGATTTTGTTGGGTATAATCAATGGTAGTTGGATCACGAGAAGGAGTATTGTACCCAGATGGGAGTGGCGACGGGAGCCATCCAGGTGTGATGAGGCCGCTCCCACCTGCCCCAAATACGAAACCACCACTTAACCCTTCCATGGTGTCCGAATAACCTGTTAACATAGTTTTTGTCAACCACAAGAAAAGGTAACGTTAACATCAACGCACCAGGCACAAGGACACTGTCCCAGAAACCATTGCTGAAAATACTCTCCATAGACAACATCCCCATCCCTTCGTCCGGTAGCGGCAGAGAAGTCGGTGGGAATGTAGAAATATCTGCGACAGGGCCCACCTCGCCAGTAAATTGAAAGGGTACATCGGTCGCAGGTATCCCGAAAAGGCCTATATCATTTTGTCCAGGAGCCTCGTCACCAACGACGACTTCGGTCAGAGGTTGAGACTGTGGTTGTTGCTGAGGTTGGGGTTGCTGCTGGGGAGCATCGGTTCGTGCGGAGATGAGTGCGCGGAGGAACGTGCTGTACAGGGCAGGTGTGTGATGAGAGTTGATAGCAATCTCACTAAGAACCGTCGCAATGTCTTTCACAATGTCGATGTTCTTCTGTTCATTCTGGGTATATTGTTGGAATTCCGGTCGCATAAGCTGGAAAAGCTAGTCAGATAGAAGTAACGACCTCTTGCAATACAGTCATTTACCTTGAGCAAACTTAGGACGGCATACGACAAAAAAACGAAGTGCGAATCGGGTGAATATCTGAGGAAACCTCGTGGTGCAAGTTCATCGCGAGCAATGACTGCAACAGCTGTTGCCGAGGTATGGCACTTCGAGAAGAAGTAGGGGATGTCGACAGCCGAACGTTCGATAGCGTTTTGGAGTCCAAATGAATGTATGACTAGCGAGTAATAGTGGAAGTAAAACATCATCATCGTGGCGGAGTAATCCTTGATAACTTCATCACCTTCGAACGCAACAAAACAATGAGAGGGCAATGCGACCTATGAAAAACACTCACTCGTTGTCACTGGGCGAACGCTCGACCATTCGTGCAGCCAAGCTATTATTTGCTGCTCAAAAGTCTTGATTACCAACAGATAGTCGCATTCCGTTTGAAGACCGGATGGAGTATTGGTGCCAGAGTACAAAAGATCCAAACTACGGGACACAATGCGTTGCAATTCCTAACGGACAGCCTCAACATCGCCGGACGAGAAAGAAAAAAAAAAAACAGGCTTACAACATAAGCCGCAAGCGCCCGATCACCTGGCATACCCACAGGGGAACTGATCCATTGAAGGACGTTACGTATAATAAAACTAAGAAGGAAACCAGGTCTATCAGGTCATTCGCACACAAACAGGAATACCCACTCTTCCCGTATCGAATGAGGTTTGCCCATCTGAGCACTGGTACTCCTGTCAAGTGCAAAGCACAGGAGCCACGTACGTTCGCGATTATGTACTTCCTTGTCACGCGCACGGCCTTCCGGAGAATCCTGACTTGTCATTGCTGTTTTCCGGTGCAAATTCAAATCGGTAGCCATCCTTCGAATCTCAGTGTCAGACGAGATATATAGGGTGATACAAAGCACACAGACCGGATAGCCATCCCCAACAGTAGCCACGTTTTGTCATACTCGTACCGCTCAACGGCACCACATCCCCATAGCGTAAGTAAGAGATAGGCTTGCACAATTTCAAGAGATTTGTAGCCTCTGGCAGGAACGCTAAAAGCGAGCTTCTGCGCAAGCTCCGCAAGTTGCGAGTGAAGTTCTGGTCGGTGGGTGTAAAACTTGGAGGCGATAGCACAAACTACGGAAAAGGTAAAACTGTTTCCCAGAGAGTACGGAACAAGAAAAGGCTTACTTGACGTAAGTAAAAACGGCGATCTCGAACAAACAAGGGCTGGTGTATGGAAGTCTTGATCCAAGAGGTGGCAATGCATCTGTCAATGTATCAGTTGCATATCAGCTAATGTAACATCAAGACTGACATTCATATGATCAAAGTAGCTAGTGCAGGTGAACAGTCGGTTGTACAAGACCAAATAAAAATAAAGGGTACTGACATATTGAACAATGCAACCACTTCTTCAGTGCTTACAAAGCTCAGCATTTCGGGTTGTATTTGCCTTTCAATGTATAATCGTCTGAGCGGTAAGATTGATATGGGGCCTGGCGAGGAATAAGCGGTGAAGAATTATTTGACAGAAAGAGATGACGAAACCTGGTCTGAAATAATTGTCACTAGCGACGCCGAGACGACGGTCTGAATCCGCATCAGATTGGCGCGCAGTGAATGATGTTGTGATCCCGCGTGCTCCCCGATTCGCTAAACTGGCTTCCGCAAGCAGCCCCAATGGGTTCAGTGTGTTGTCGGGAAGGGAATGTAATCTGTTAGAGGCCGAAACAAGAGTAGTACTCTGAACGGGATAATTCTCCTGTGGAGGTGGAGATGGAGATTGCATAAGAGCTTGAGTTTGAGCTGATTGAGGGACTGGCGATGGTGAACGGGAAATCATGCCAGATGTCATGCTCGGATTTCCGATGGATCTAAGGACGGTGTCCAAAGTGCGTTCCATTTTTCGAAGGGACCTTGTCAAGAGTTCATGTTTTCTTGGGCTTGAGTTTGAGTGGTGAATATTTCACGAGAAATGTGTAGTTGAGGGGCTTACTTGGAGGAGCGCTTGCCGCGATTAGACTCTTCAAAGATACAGTCATGACCGCCAGAGAGGCAACGCTTGCAGGGGGGACCCTGCTCAGCGCCGACACATTTCATTTTCAGGCGGCGACAGACGGTGCAGGCGCTAGAAGGAAAATGAGCAAGGGAGTGACTGATGAGCAAGATGATCCCACCGAGCGCCCCTGGTTGACTTTGGCTTGGGATCATCTTTTTCGGTTGGACTAGGACCATCCGTGGAATCATCAGTGCGGGCCTTCTTCCTGGTGGTGTCCCCAAACCCGCCCACGAGGGAGGGAGGGCGCTTTCCATTGTGAAGGGGTGGTGAAAAGGACATATTTTCAGTTGGGGGGGTGCCGATGGTGTCGGATCCCTGAGAAGAGGGAGAGGAAAGGTTGTGGGGAAGATGACTGGAGGGCATGCCCTGCTGGTGAGGCTGAGGCTGGTGTTGGTGCTGATAGGTGTAGTATGGGGGGTACAGGGAGAGAGTAGGGTCGATCTGGGGGGAACGCGGCGGGGGCATGTTGGGCTGTGGAAGGCCGTGGTCGTGACGGTGCATGGACATGACGAAGTGGAACCTCTGTGAGGTGTCGAGGGTAATACTGCGGCCCACAGGATGGCATGAGGATCATTTCCAGAGGATACGAACACGGGGCGACTTACGAGGGGCCCTTTAAGAACGAGGGAGGATGAAAGGTACTAGCAGACTACAGGCGACGAGTGTGTTGCATCCAGACCACCCAATCCCCGCAGTGGAGTCCCATCGTATCATAAGCCATGGGACACCCACGATATATCCGTGAGATCTCTGCTCAACGCCTTATCATCTTGCTAATTCATAGGTAGGCTCAAAGCTTTCCAAGACTGGGAAATTCTACACTTTGCGAATAGCAAGTCATGCATTTGTTCACACCACACTCATGTCCATTTGACAGGATTAAACCAGGGGTTATGCTCATGGAAACGAGACAGCAACGGAGTTCTTGTTGTCCCCCAAGGTCATATACCTGCTTTGGTTGAAGCCTTCGACCTCGGCGAGACATACACTTTATTTGCCCTTGCTGTCACAAATCATTGTCGGATGAGCGTCTTGAATTGCTAATCGTCCTCGTAGGTTTTTTTGTTTCCCGAGCCCAGTGTTCAAAGAAAGTGCAATTGGAGATCTGCTGTTAGCCACTAACCACCTCGGCGATTCCATGCGCTCCGACGACTGGACCAACCCGGACACTTTTGTCGATCACTAAGCTCCACTGACACCGGACGTTGCCAACTTGCATCGTTGCAATGTTGGTTACTACAAGAATTCAACATTATCAATATTGTGTTTGGGAAGTCGCATGGCCAAAATAATTGCTGGTCATGCTCCGAACTGATCAATGTCTCCATGAAGACATCAGCTCGGGGTATTTCCGAGATCTCGATCCTTGGAACGTCCAAGGAGTTACGACTCAGTGCAAGACATAATCAAATGGCGGGGTAATCTTTGCTCATATCTCTAATTAAATGTGAGTGGCTGGCAGGGTGGAAGGATTTTATTTCAGGAAAAAAATGGGACAGTGGAACACTCGAAACAGTATGTGACGAGCTTACAGATTGGAACGAGGGAAAAGACAATGTACGGGACCTAGCTACTGGCTGCGGCAATTATATCTCTACTGGAACTTTGTATCATCGTGGTATTCAATTTCATGCATTAATGGTCATATTATCGGAAACATTTTGCAACGACAACACCCAATGATTCCCGATGGTCTCGATTCTCGGGTCTTGAACCCGCATGGTGAGCTTGATGTAGGTAGCTGCATCTAGTATTTTCGAGTAGTATTTTCGAGGAGTTTGAGTGGTACTGGATTGGGGAAATGAAGTGAGTCGGGATCAACGTTGCAAAGGATTCCGCCGAGATTAATAGTGCGCCCTGTATTGTTGTCGATGAATAGGGCATTATGAAGTTTGGGTACTTAAGGGATCTTCAAGTTCCTGACGTGTGTACTCGATGAATGACGGTGCTAGGTATTTGGGATATATGGTGAAACGGTGGCAGCTAATGCTGTCATAATGCAACTTCATTAAGCAGACTAGATCAGCGCAGGACGATGAGCACCGTCAGACAGGACGGACAAATATCACCGTAATACTGGTAGTACGTTCGTTAGTTTGCCTTAAATCTGTACACGAGTACTTAGCGACTGTCATCATCGATGTCTAAAACAGAACAATGGCACGTTCGGCAGCCCGGCGAGGAGATGCCGATACGCAATCTGCTTTCGGAGATTGAAGCGGGATCTGAAAGCGGCTCTGCTTGGGGTTGTGCAGGCAAAGTGGCTTTGATGCGCGTCCACAGACACTCTCCTCTTCCTCAACCACTATCGTAACGCGGCCATGAGCCATCAAGCACGTCCCTCGTTGGTGCTGGCGCCATCAGTAAATACTACTACGTATGTTCCCCAAATGCCAGACTACAGATTCGCATACTGACGCGTCGTTCTGTGAACCAGCGTGGTGACCACGACGACAACCACCACCTCATACGCCCCTATCCAATTGCCACCATTACCCCCGCCAACGGAGCCCAAGAACCCGAAGGACTATCCCTTGTTACATGCCAATTTACCTGCATCCCTTCGGAGGTTCTCACTCGTCTTTCCGGGAGGCACTCACGCTACCTTTCGAGACGGTGAAGATGGCGAGGAGCAGATGCAGGAAGACGAGCTAGCGGCGAGCGGGCGAGGTTGGAGGATGCTCAAACCCGAGGAAACGGCTGAACAGGGCAAGGTGGTTGGTCTTGTTGAGGCGGTTGAACGCTTTGGTAGAAAGCGGTCGCACGGAGTCGATAACATGATGGAAGGTGTTGAACCGACGATGGAGCGAGAAGCACTTACCCCACCAAGAAAGAAGGCGAGACCCACACACGTACCTCCGATCATGACGATGAATGCTGCTGCACCACCTTCGCCCCTCCCATCTCCCCATGGTTCACCATCACCACAGGCAATATGGCCATCTGCACCCCCGAGCGGTGCTTCTTCGCCACATCCGCAGCCCCCACTTCAACCCGATCTCGCCCTGACCACACTCCTGACGCTCCCATCAATTTTGACACAATTCGCAAATCTGCCGCACCAACTACAGTCGCATTTTCTGCTTACTCTTCTACGGCATTCTCCATTGCCAGTTCTACGGACACTCCATTCTGTTTTAACTCCGACTTTGGCGCGGGATTTCTTGACACTGCTTCCTCCGGAACTTGTATCACACATCCTCAGTTATCTCCCATACTCGACGCTTGCACGAGCTTCACGAGTCTCGAAATCTTGGCGTGCTATTATCGATTCAGACCCAGTGCTTTGGAGAGACCTCCTCAAGAGCACAAAAATCTGGTTTGGAGGCGATAGTGAACGAGCATTTGCGCGATCGATCTATCTGCGTCGTCTCGCTGAAGTCCGTAAAATTCCTTCTACTCTTCCCCTTTCTCACCCATATAAATTACTCTTCAAATCGCGACATCTCACGCGCACGCGCTGGGTTACAAACGAGATGCCAAAGCACCACACATTCCCTGCACATGGAACTTCGGTCGTGACCTGTCTACTGCTTTCGCACGGGCGTATCATATCGGCATCGGACGATCACTCAATACACGTTTATTCGCCAGTAACAGGCGAGCTATTGCAATCCTTGGACGGTCACGATGGCGGTGTCTGGGCTTTAGCTGCCACTAAAGATACTCTGGTCAGTGGTTCAACTGATCGTACTGTCCGGATATGGAACCTATCCACTGGGCGATGTACGCACGTATTTGCAGGGCATACAAGCACTGTCCGTTGCCTTGCTATCGTCAAGCCCGAATGGGTCGACGTCGAAGGCGAGGGCGGTGTCATTTCCAGGGAGAAATGGCCCAAGCGATCTGTGATTGTGACTGGGAGCCGTGATCACTCTTTACGAGTATGGACATTGCCTCGTTCGAATGATCCTGAGTATCGATGGATGGGTGCGGATGTTGATTTGTCAGAGGTAGGCTTCTATTTGGTGATATCCGTCCATGCCTCATGTATTTGTGTTTCAGGAGGACATCGATGAAAATCCATATCATAAGCTGCATCTTGAAGGCCATGATCATGCAGTCCGCGCTTTAGCTGCTCGTGGTCGTACTCTTGTATCTGGCAGTTACGACTGTACCGTGCGGATATGGGACATTATTACTGGGGAATGCAAATTGATTTTGGTTGGCCATACTCAAAAGGGTAGGCTGCTCCAATGTCTCGCAACTTAGGATTGTTTTTCATATTTATGGCATCTCCAGTGTACAGTGTCGTGTTGGACCTCAACCGTAATATCGCATGTTCAGGGTCTATGGATGGGACTGTTCGCATCTGGAATTTACGCAATGGACAATGTCAGCATACACTGACAGGACATACCTCTCTGGTCGGTTTACTTGGCCTTTCACCGTCTTTCCTCGTCTCCGCTGCGGCCGACTCCACATTACGCATCTGGGACCCGGACACTGGCGAATTGCGGCACACGCTTGCTGCCCATGCTGGTGCCATCACGTGTTTCCAGCATGACGAATTCAAAGTTCTTAGTGGGTCAGACGGAACGCTGAAGATGTGGAATATTCGTGATGGAACAGTGGTGCGAGATTTGCTCACTGGAATCAACGGCGTATGGCAGGTTGTCTTCGAAGGCAGGTGCTGTGTGGCAGCGAGTAACCGCAATGCTACGACTATGCTCGACGTCTGGGACTTTGGAACTGAAGGCGACGATGACTGGATTGGAGAACCGCCGGGTGGTGTATACGATGACGACGCGGAAGACAGTGAGGTAGAAGGGCAGGCGGATGCCGATGCAATGGATCAGGACATCGAGGTTGACCCATCGGAGCAATCAACAGAACAAGGAGGGGCGCTTCGCGATATTGTCGATGATAACGACTCCTCGCGTATTCCGTCTGACACGGAAGACGAATCGATGGAGCGAGGTGATGGAGTTGGGAACTCAAAACTGGCGACACGACGGACGATGCATCACTTTGGCAGAGGGCTGGCAGGGGAGAGTTCAC
>JBBPQJ010000008.1:0-25360 GCA_038092415.1 Xerocomus tenax
TGCAGGAGTATATGTTTATTTTCAAGGAAACAACATTGTGATCATATTGATCTATGTTGACGATGCACTCTTCATGGGAAATCTCAAATCCCTTGTACTCTCCAAGAAACAAGAATTCATAAAGAGATGGGAAAGCCAAGATCTAGGAGAAGCTACCAAATACCTAGGAATAAGGATTACCAGAGATCGCTCTAAGCAAATTCTGAGATTGGATCAAATCAAATATGCTGAGAAAGTAGCCCAACACTTTGGTCTACTAAACTGTAAACCAGCATTTGTTCCTTTGCCATCTGGATATAATCCAGAATCCTCTAAAGAAGAATCAAACACTCAACTCTGAAGTCGCTATCAATCGGTCATTGGATCATTGCTTTATATCATGCTTGGAACAAGACCAGATCTTGCCTTCTCAGTAATCAAGATGTCACAATTCTCATCCAATCCAACTGAAGAGCATTTGAAGAAAGCACTATATATTGTGTGATACCTGGCTACCACCAGAGATCAATGCTTATCTTATCAAGGAAACAGCCAATCGGATTTCCTTGCTTATAGTGACACTGATTGGGCAAGTGACATCGACACTCGCCGATCTACCACTGGTAATTGTATATTCCTTGCTGATGGGATTGTCTCATGGCTGTCCTGGCAACAACAGAAGATTACACTTTCATCAACGGAAGCTGAATACGTGGGAATGACTGAGGTTGCCAAGCAACTCATCTGGATCAAGTCTTTATTCAAAGAGATAAGACAAGATCTTCTGCCATTCCATCTATATGTGGATAATCAAGGAGCTATCTTCTTATCCTCCAATCTCGCTCAAGAAGGGCACACAAAACATATAGAAATCCCTTATTATTTCATTCAGGAATGTGTCCAGGAAGGTTTGATCGAACATTTCAATATTGGGACAGGAGAACAAAAAGCGGACATCTTTATCAAGAATCTCACACGCGATCAATCTGGCAAACTCAGGAACATGATCGCAGTATCCCCATATCTTAGGAACATGTGACACACACTATATAATCTCTGACTTAGGAGCAATAAGGAACAATAGCATTCTTCTTCGAGCTATTAATCCTCCTTATCACCCTTTATCTTTCTTATTGTCTCGTCAAATAGAGACAAGCTTCACCATCTCTTATATTCTTCGTCTTCATCATTTCTCTTTCCTATGCTCTTAAACTCTACTCCATCATATCCACCACAACCATCAAAAATATGTCTGCCCTCACCATTGTCCTCTTCATCATCTACGCCACCATCATCTTGGGGATTGCTGGCCTTTGGCTAACGGTCCTCATTATCTTTCATCGTCTCTCTCATCTGGAAGTGAGTACTCACTTCCAATTCTATTACCAAGGGAAGCCTATGGCTGCCCTTGAGGTTGACTATTGGGGAGGTAGAGCTAAACCCAAAGTACCCTCAGGATGGGACAAACCAGATGGAGAGTGGGGTAACCCCGCCTCCTGGGGAAATTCCTCTTGAGGAGTTTCCCAACCGGGTGATGATGTGGAGTGAGGACATCCCAGTAAGGGTGACTCACTTTGGAGACGGAGGATTCATGCTGGGTAACAACTGGCATGAATACCTCAGGGATGTAGATGGGGTGTGGTACTCCATAGCGGAAGCGGCGGAGATCTATCGATCTCGGATTGGAGAGGATTGGCCCTCATCCGAGACAGATTCAGGGAAAGGGGTAGATATAACGGAGATAGAGTACAATAATGAAGGCCAGTAACCGATGGGATAATTTCCCATCAAGAAATGTACTTATTTATTTTGTACATAATTTCTATTCTTGTCACTGTTCATTCGAATGATGGGGAGTGACGAAATACTAGGTAAATGACTAATGGAGTTAAGCTAGTGATCAGTCAATGGTCAGTTAGAATAATCCGATTAGTCAATCACATTAGTGATTGACAGTTATACGATTGTCAATCATATTGATGACAAAGCAGGTCACAGGTAAGATCTAATCTCAACTGTGACTGTGGATTACATCATCGACTGTGTAATCTACTGTAGATGGCTATGCTGACTGTGCATGACTGTGCATTACTGTGCATTGACTGTGCATTGACTGTGTATTGACTATGCATGGCTGTGCAACTGTGCATTGCTGTACGTTCAGCATGAACTCAACACTTTAGAGTTCAAACTCCTCTTTATCTTATCATATAAATACATCATGTATGTAACGATTAGATTAAGTGGTTCAAATAACATCTTATCATCTTATCTTCACTCTCACATCTGAATCTACCAATCAAAACTACGACTCAAGTACTCTTTACCAAACTATCTGCTAGTGGAGTGAGTCTCACACTCTACATCATCCCTATCGCTGTACTGTGTACCAAGTGGAAGTTACTACACTTCTATTAGTTGCAACTGGTAGTCATAGAAGGAGATTAGCAAGATGAGAAGGAGACACTAGGTGGCAGTATTGTGTTTGTATTATTGTTTGATGGCATGCTTGGAGGAAAGAGGCACTTGACAAGCCAAACCATATACTTACTTGAGAAATTTCATCAGTGACAGTAGTCAGTTGATGTAGGCTGAGAGTGGACTATGATGATAAGTTTCCAATCTGCTACCAAAAAGACATCATTATACAAGCTGCTACTAGTATCTCCCATAGGAGTGAGAGGAGTTTCATGATCAAGAGTTGAATTTCTATCCTATGTTATAGAACAAAACATAGATCCTTCTGCTTTTGTCAGGCATCAGTAGGACAATAAGGTCGAAATGAGAGAATCCATTGTTTCTAAAAGACCTTGCAGATGGATGAAACTGTGATGATAGCATATTAGAGATTGGACAATTTATCAAGTTTCAAATGACACACACCTTGAAGTATCTCTTTTATACATCACTTCTTTCAAGCGAGATATTTGTACTATCTTTGTTATGTTATATAAAACCTAATGTATGCTTGATTTCTACTAGAACTGCTTTATACTACTTCTTCATCTGATAGACAATCAGTGAGCTAGATCAATAGTAGTATGACAATCAATCAAACTCACTAGCATAAATCTATATTCACATGTATCAAGATTTTTGACTCCCTCTTTGAATTTAGGGAAGTCTCTTGCTAATAAGGATGCAACTGCTGTTCATGTAGATTTCTTGAAGGTACTGCTGTCTCCTATCTTGAGGAGCTCCCAGATAAGAAAGTCAAGTAGCACAATAGTTTCTTTATCTGTCCATTTAGCTGTTCTCTTGTGGATCTTCTGACTCTTAGTGCTTGTAGTCTTTAGGGAGTTGACAATATAGCTTTGGGAGCACAACTGGACAATGAGCTATCATACATAATGTTTATGAGGAATGATCACTATGGAGTATGCCACTCTCTTCAAGTGATCTAGGTACTGTCAGATAGGAGTTTCTAGTACACATGATACAAAATAAATCTAGACCTAACCAATTTGACCTTCTTTACTATGACAAAACATTAGATAAACTCCTAGTGGAGTTAAGCTAATGATTAGTCGAAGAGTCATTCAGTATTGATGACATAAGCATGATCAGATATTACTAATCACAGTAATAACTCTATTACTTAATATACTAATCATATTAATATAAACAGTAGAAATGAATTTTTACAACCCTATCTTTTTGCCTTTATGTTTTTTCTTTATCTTATCATATCATTATCAGACGAGACACTCTAGAAATTATCAAGGTTATAGTCATATTAAATTATAAGTGCTAACCTTGGTCTAGACCATCCTAGACCCTTCTGTATGATATCATCAATAATATCACTTATATCTTCCTCATGCATCACTCATGCTTTCCTCATATTGCTGTACAATATCACTTATCCTCATGTTCTTCATCTCTATGCTATACACCTCATGCACATCCATTATTGCTCATGGCCCTTACAAAGAATATATGTATCCTATGCCCTGTAGGTCTAGAATATAAACTTATATAGATGTATTGGTAGATTCAATACAAACCTGTATAGATATTATAAGTAGTATATAAGTGAAGAGCCTAGCTAGAGACATCCTTTAGTCTGGGTATCCTTGAAATTCTACATCTAGGCCAGATTCCTCCCAAGTCTAAGCTTTCTAGTGTAACCTGACAAGATCCTAGTGGTCTAGGGTTGTTTCATTAGAGCCAGACTTATCTCATCATCACCTTGTACTTTTGCCATATCAGCACTCAATGAATCCATTCTACTTGTCTATTATCTCTTATGATGGTGTCCAAGTAGTGCTTGCTCTATGTTATATTCCAGGAGCATAGTCTAATGGAGATAACAAGTGTCACTCCTCTATAGCTCATGTTGGTCTTGTCTTATGCCTTGCAACCCTAAGAGAGGACTATTTCTGTATATTGCCTGCAAAGTTATTAAGCCAGTATAGATTCCACATTGAAGAACCTCTCAGAGTAGGGGCTACCAAAAGAATACAGCAGCAGTCAATGCTCATCTATCTCTCTTATGTACAGTCCTACATTCTTTAGTCCAAGTAGAATCTTACCTCAATACTGTAGTCTCTACCTTTATCAGGTTAGGAGGTCTTAACAACTTACCACTCTCCTCTATTGTATTAGTTCATTCAATACCATATAAAGTCTCTACTTTGCATGCCACCACCTCATCTCAGCTTTAGTATCCAACCAAAGAAGACCCTAATAACCAGCTTCATCTAAGACCCTCTTAGGAACTGGCTAACATAGTGTCACTTCCTTCTGTACCTGGCGTGCAATCAAGTTTATGGGCCAGTTGCCCCTTTCATCATCTACTCTCATTAATTTACCTTAGAGTCCAAATGTGAGGCTTCACTCATCCTACTATCTATTGCCAGAGTAAAGAGAGAACTCAAGGAAGGTGAGATTGATGAGGACAAAGGGAACCTTTTTCAGAAAAAGAGAAAGGTAGAAGCTACTATTATAAGAGGTGGAGAGAATTCCCAAGTAGTACTTTGTCCTCACAACCTGCTCAATCCATGTCCTCATTACAAGTTTTAAATTCTCAAATATATTCTTTTCTTGACATATTAATATTATGTCCACCTTCATAAATGATCAAATGGCTGACACTAGCATCCTATGGGAAGAAAGGATGCTTGCACTCTTCATACGGATGAAAGACAGTGAGAATTATATTAACTCTGTTCAAGCCACTGTCACTGTCCAACAAAACACAATTGCCACACTAGCACAGAAGCTCATTGATTGGGATGCAGCCATTGTCAGACAAGCTATAACTATTAGCAAATTGGAAAAGAAGCTTGGCAAAATAAGAGCCCATTAATGCTACACCAAATGTAAGAACATCCAATGGCTCCAATGTTACCATATTTGCTGATCTAGGAGAATATGGTTTATTTGCTAAGTTCAATAAATAGTGGGCTAAGATGAATAGTTGGCTTGAAGTCAACTATAGCTCAATCATGTCTGGTTCCTATGATACAGTAGTTGCTATTCTATCATATCTATGCAGAAATAAAGTAGAACCATTTACACAAGTTTGCCTTCAGAAAGTACCACATTATGATTGGAAGACATTGACTAAAGCAGTCACCTCCTCCTTTAAAGGAAACTTAGTGAAAGAATGAGCCATCAAGAAGCTCAAAAAGATATATCAGGAACAATCAATTGATAGCTTTTTAATCTGGTGGAAAGTAGAATATATAAAGTTTGACATAGTAGTGGATTTTCAAACAATTGATGTTCTTGAAATACACATGCAATGGCATATTATTGACCATATCTGGAAGAAAGGGAAATACCAAGAAGTAGGCCAAGAGAATCCTGATACTGATATCAATTATATCTACAAGATCTGGGAAACTGGACTCATTTAAATAGGCAGCAACATTTCTAAAATAGAAACAACCAAGGTCAATCTAAATTGAGAGACTCAAATACTATGGATATCAGTGTCACAAGCTAGCAAGGAAATAATTGCTTTAATTGCAGTAAAAATGGACACATACATACTGTATCATACAAATATCATTCATCAAAGATTAAGTGCCCCTTATACAAATGGCTTGAGGGTAAACACAAGAAAGACTGCTAGAGGAATAACTCTGGTAATCTACAATGGAAGCAGCTAGATACTCATACTACAACCTCCTGGGATGAGGCTAAAAGTTTACAAGTATAGGCTAGTGAATAATGTTAATAAAAGAAGTACAATAGGGAAGTAATGGTAAACCTAGACAAAGGGTGGCCAATCAGAGTGAAAATGTTGCCCAAATACAATAGCATATGTACCATCTAAAATAAAAAACCCTTCAAACTTTCGCAAGGAAGGTTCTATGCTTTGTTTGTCATTTGAAGGAGTTCCTTTTGATGACATTAGTCAGACTCTCATGCACATGTTCAAGACTCTCAAGGTCTTATTCTTCATATGTTAAACAAGACATCTAGTTATATGATCTATGTCTGATTCTATTCTTGCTAGAGAGGTCATTTCTATAGAGTAGTGTTGTGATTTGTAAGTACAAACCCTATCATGCCTAAGTGCCAATCAGCAAAATCACTACTTATTTTTCATATGCTTTTTGTGTATTTGTCATTGCTTTCTAGTATCTTTGCAGACTCGCACAAAAAGCATGAGACATAGATCTCTACAATTTAACCATACTTTAACCATACTTTTTGGTCCTTTTATTATATTTTTCATCCTTTTGACTTTTTTTTGTCAGTCTCTTACTACACCTTTTGGACAACAAGAGCAAATCAAAGTGAATTAAGAAGCATACTACAAACTACAGCTCATCTGTCGATATGATGGTTATGGTATTGTTGGTAAGGGTCATAAGGGTATAATCTGTAGCACAGCCACTTTTATGTAAAGTAATAGTATAGTGGGGATAAAATTGTGGTAGTTAGTGGTCAAGTGGTCAAACTAATGTCAATACACAGAACCACAAGGATAATCACTCTTCAAAACATAACTACCATCTGTACTACTACTATCCTCATGCCATGGCTCCATTACATCTACCCACACATCAAATACACTTCAAGATTTGCCCACACTCAGGCGCTACAAAAAAGCCA
Organism: Xerocomus tenax; assembly: GCA_038092415.1. Classification (NCBI taxonomy): domain Eukaryota; kingdom Fungi; phylum Basidiomycota; class Agaricomycetes; order Boletales; family Boletaceae; genus Xerocomus; species Xerocomus tenax. Next base: position 7,051 of record JBBPQJ010000008.1, read on the forward strand.
TATATTAATGCAGCCACACATACAACTCTCTGATGCTATGAGAGAAACTCATGTCACAAACATGCTATAAATGCAAGATTGCATTCGAGCTGTAATGAAAACTGTCCTGCATCTCACTTTCTCAGTAGTGACACTATTATTGAATCAGAACTATTCACTCTTCAGTATCTCAGAAACAACTTGAAGCAATGATTGTGGAGATTCATTGCAAAGAGACAATGAATAACCAAGACATTGCATCAACACTAGATATTATATTGGAAGAGCTACATAGGTTGAATGCTGGATAGGCAGGTGACAGCAGATGTAGGTGGTGACACCCTCAACAATGATATGGAAGTTGATGTCCTGACACTAGGTGAGGGTATTAAGGCTCCAGAAGGCCCAACTAATGTGCTAGAAGTTCACAGAATGTATGTCACATGAATGATGGGTGTACAACCTCCCTTAAAGGAGTCCAGTGTCTTTACAAATGATTTGCAGCTAACAAACATCTGGAACCTAGTTGCAAATGTTCCTCATACTCTAATATCTTTTAAAAACATCTAAGGTTATGTTTGTTCCTGATCCTAGTCACTATAGCAAGAATCAGGCCTTGGAGAACATGGCCTTCACAAATCAGATTGTTCTAGAGTCTGAATTCATCAGGCTTAGTACTAGCCTTCCAGGAAACAAATTTGCAATGTAAAGTGTATTGAAGAATAAGAATAGGCGAGTCTACAGTATATCCTAGAATAGGTTTAATGTATAGTCATATATATTATTTGTATTCATTTACTGACAACATAACAGCTTTGACTGATCAATCAAATGAGCAAGAAGGCTAGCAAGAGAATATGTTGTTTTGAAATGAAGTACATGAAATTCCAGACTGTATTCTACAGATGGCTTGTCATACAGCATGACCCCCTTCTATAGCTTGCAATTTTCATCACCCACTTACATATACATTGAATACAATGATATCTAATAATAGCCCATGCTATCCACATACAGGTATCACACCTCATAGGAGATATTAGCAAGAACATTCTATACTCAAACATGCTTGAACATGACTTAGACATAGGTCAATCATATGTACTTGTATGTCATCCAAGATATATGGTACAGAGCTGTGACAATGGTGCAGCACAAACTGTAGATATGGACATTATATAGCTACAGATGTATGAAGCAGAAGAGAGCTATGTATAAGAGACTAAGAGACTGCAATACTATTTAGTGAGTTGTGAGAGACAAGTACACAGTTTATCTCAAGCAAAGTATGTGTGAACAGATATTGTGTCTATGCTCTCACAATAGGTCACAGGTCCATAGCATTCAGCTAGCTTCCTTCATGTAATATGACCTTTGTGTATGCATCTCATTGTAGTTCCTTTGCCAGGGTCCTTAAGTCCAAATATATCCTGGCAATCCTTTTGTGACTCATTCATCTTCAAGAAAAGACCAACTACTGTCTTGCACTGATAATAATGGCCTTCTTAGAAGTATCTTCTCAATTCATTGGAAGATGATTTCACCAGTTGGAGCCTATAGTTATCCAATAGAGTAGGCCTATTGGGATATATTGTATGAAGGACTATCATGATTCATGGGGTTGAATGACCACATTTCAATGTCAAATCAGTCCAGAATGGACTAGGATGGTATGCTCAGGTGGGAATTCAATATTCTGCCTTAGGCCAAAGTGAATTAGATGTCCCTCTTTAATAGGACTGTATCTCAAATATGGTACATACTGTAGACTGAGGGGAACTTTGATGCTATCAACATATTACAATATGACATCTACAATTGAATATTGAGGTTGTAAAGATGTTGTTCTTGAACAACCAGTCCAATCAAGCATTCTGCTCAAACAACTAATAGAGATTGTAGCAGTATTCTTTATACTATCCTCAACTACCCTTTTGACACTTCACAAAATACACCATGTTCTTGCTGATTTACTTAACACACCTATGTCTATGTACTGTATGTATAGAATTCATGTTGAATAAAGGAAAACAAAATAGTAATTGTTTAGATCTTGTAGTCAATCTTTGTCATACTACTTGTCACTCATAGAATATATGCTGAGCAGACTTTCAAAGACATATTGCAGTCACCTGTGATGCAGTGCTGGGAGGCTGTTACTGAGGACAGCAAGTGACAACCTAGGATCCTGTTATGCTTGGTCTTGGGTAAGGAACAAGCATAGCTTCTATAGTCTCAGAAGCAAAGTGAATGAGACTAATTGTTCATTCTCTTGGGATGTTGAAAAAGCTCAATGGGTCATCCAATCTTCAAGAATTTGATACTGATCAAGTACAAGCCATACAAAACTGGTCTGTACAATAGCACTCTCTTCTATGGTCCTTGATCTGTGATGAGATTACTGATGGAATCTGGCACATTGCTTATGATCATTATCATATATAATACACTCGCATAAAGCACAAAGCTGGTGATCACTCTAGAGATGAGTATATTGATGAAATGTCTCGTCACAAGGATACATAAAAGGTATATTCTCACTTACTATGATACCAAATTGGTATGCCAATTCACTAATATATGTTTCTCAGAACTGAATTGATAGTGTTTGAGCATGAGTGTTTGGGTATGAAGCATTCAGTATACATTAGTAAATTAATTATTTTACTTATAGCTCTTTAGGAATCCCAGACAGTTCCAAATCTATATTCTAGATTTCCAGAATATCTCAGCCAATCTAGACCTCCAATACCATTGATGATCCTAAGACTGATAATCCTAACCTGATCTAACATTAATAAAGACAGAATAGTCTTCTTTACTATATTTTTTTGTGGTACACTTTTGGTAGACACTCTTGGTACATTTTTTTGATACACTGTTTTATAGCCTTTTACTACACTTTTACTATACTTTTTTGGTACACTGTGACTATAGTCTCTATAAAAAGAACAACAAAAAAGTGTAGTCAAGTCTATAAAAAAGTGTACCACAAAAGTGTAATAAAGGTCTACAAAAAAAGTGTATCAAAAAGTGTACCAAAAGTGTTTACTAAAAGTGTACCAAAAAGTGTATAGTGACTCCCAAAACTGTTACAATACCTAACCTAGATGCAGTATGCTTTGCACACTGCAAACATCTGTGGGAATATCACTTAGTATTGTGGGGACAAATAATAGTATACACTCTTAGCTACCTAATGGTGCCTGGGTCATGTGATTTGACCCAAAGATGGGAGAGATATGACTAGTTTAAAACTACAACTATATTGTAACAGTTTTAAGACTTTTGGTAAGCAATATGGACTCTCACTAAAATCATATGATAGTTGCCAATGTTTGGTCATACAAATAAAGATATATATATTTAGATTATGTAAGAGCTCACACACCTCTTTGTTCCTAGTTACAGTATAATCACTATTAAATATGCTATTTCTACTAAAGAGGATATTCTGCTTTTTGTGGTTGAAATAAGGTCTCTTGTGCATTCCAATATTCCAATCATGGTCCTATCAATCTATTTTATCTCTGGTGATGTATCTATGACTGTTTTTTACTGTTAGAGGTAACTAGAGGTTATTTGTCTCTCTCAAACCATATTGATTTCTAGTGTATTATTTGTTTTTCCAAATTTAATAAGGGAAATAAACCATCAAAGTGGCTAAAATGATGTGTAATATAGTCCTATATATCCCTGAACTCACATTGACTTGTCAAAACCTTATATACCCCAGTCTACTCATGGTGGAATCTATCACAGGACTTCATTTTCCTGGATATGTCCTTTTAGTGTGATCCAGTTGATTATAGCTGCATTCATCTCTTTTATATCATCTAATCTTGTGCTATAGTATTAACATGTCTTTGGATCTGTAGAACCAATGAGACATTGTAATAACTCCATTAAACAGAAAGACCTACTAATCCTACAATGATAATTACCTCCTCTTCAGAGGAAAACATAAGCTGTGTTTTGAGAAATGGTACTACTATCAGTAACTCAAGAAACATAGTAAAATGTTCCTTTCTTTGTAGATGATCTCCTTATGTACTCTGCTCTGTAGTAACAAAGATACTTATGACTCTGAAAATGTATCCATTTCTTGTTTGCCTAATTCATCCATTATGGCAATGCTATTGGTTAGCAATGTCTATATGCTACAAAATGTGTACATAACCCATCCAAAATGATATCTGACAACATACAGAGTTATTATGACATATGGTCATTTCCTAGGTCCCATATGTAATGTATTTGATCACAAGCACTTCTCTCTAGAGGACAAAGAGTCATCCTTGGTTTGTAATAATGATCTACATACTGAGGGAGGACATTGGAAAAAGCAAGGAATAAAGCCAAACACAAGAGTACACTACCTTTAAATACCCTCTTGCTTATAGAGCATGATAGGGCTGTGATAATATGTCACCATAATGCAAGTGACAATGGTCACATTCTAAATGAAAGCTATGCTGTGTTGATTTCCTGAGGAGAATATTCAGCTATGTAATTATATTGTGATTAAATCATTGCATACACCATAAGGACATCAATGTTGTGCTATGAACATAGTATGAGCAACATATTGAAAAATGAAAAGAGAAAGAAAATGCACTACAATAGTATACTGAACAATATATTATACATTACTCTAATGATAGGTTTCTTCTGTAGAGTAGGCACCTTTCATAGTGAACCCTGGATACTAGAGGACCTCAAGAAAGAAACTCTGGCTGTCTGTGATGTGTCAATGCAAGGTGTTGATCTTGACCCAACTCATAGTATCAAGAGTCCTAAGGAAGTCTGTGATAAGGAAGCTAGATAGCAAGACATCAAGCCTACATGTGAACAAAAAGGATGAGATATGTAAAAGCTCCATGTAGTGTCCAGTTCAAATCTATAGTAAGGCTACAAGTATCAAGAGTTGTGCAAGGAGGAACCTCTGATTGTATGGGTTACTAACAGTTTGTATCATAGAAACTATGTCTTCTTCCAACAATTCTACCTTTTTCTCCTTCATTCATCTCTCCGTCTTCAATGGTGTCAGCTTCATGTCCTGGTGGAATGTTGTCAAAAATTACATTCTGTTAATTGGAGCAACATGGGTTATCAAGGTCTCCCTTCGCCTATGACTTGATCAAGGACATTGATGGGAACAAAACTTTCATTGATTGATTCAATGATAACTCAAAGGTCATTGGCATCATTAATTCCTACATCTCTCTTGCTCTCTAGGAGAAGTACTCTTCAAAAGTTGAGGCTAAGGACCTCATTAACTCTCTCAAAGCTGACTTTGACAAATCTGACATCCCTCAAGTCTACTCAAGTTTCAAAGCAATGATGGACTTTGCTTTCTCTATCTTTGAGAATCCCACTCTTGCCTTCTCCTGTCTTGAATAACTTTTTACTCACTCCAAGGATTTTGGTTATCAGATCTCCACCAAACTTCAAATGATAATCACCTTGTTGAAGCTACCTACTATATATATCAACATTATACAAGCAAAGCTCTAGGATAAAGATATATCTGTGAAAGTGAAAGACCTACCTTCATAGACATTTAGATCACTGTCACCAGTTAGTGGAATTACTTCTAGCTCATAGGAAAAGGCAAGGTGTCTCAACAGGCAAACAATATTGCTGCTATAAAGCAGAAAAAGATAGATCTCTCCTTTCAATTGCAACAACAGCCGAGTTGCCCTCCAGGTTGCAGTCAGCTGATATGAAGAAGAAACACACATGTGCAAACACAAAAACAAAACAAAAAACATGCCATTATGCAAATGACATTTGTTGAAGATAACCAACTACCTTCTTTTACATCAATCATACAAATTGTAGATATACCTGAAGTCTAGGACCAAGTCAAGCACTGGCCCACCAGTCTACTCTGTTTTTGGATGTCTTGGACTTTGCTGTAGACCGTAACATGTTGGATACTACTTCCAGTTGATATGCAACTTGAAACATGGTTTACTGGATTGTTTGTAGTTATTTGTTTATTTCTGAGTCAATTGAGGACAAGAGGATCACTTACCCAATGTCTTGAAAGTGATAGGCTCTGCCGATGTGGTGAATGATTTGATGATGGGCAGTGAGCAGCGCAACTCAAGGACATACTCCATATTCTACATCAATGAACCCTTATCAGTGCCATCTACATCCTCAGAAATACATATTGCGAGGATAGTATCTGCTGTAGGAACATTCTCACACAGTGGAATGACTGTGATGATGCGAGGAGCATAGTCCATAGAGGATGTTGTTTACACATCTCTCACTGGATCTTACTAAGGAAGAAAACAAAGAGCTGTAGAAGAAGGCAAAAATCTTTACCAACTTAGAAGACATATTTAGTCCCTTTATAAATGTTGTTGTTCCTCTTCTTTGGCCTATAAGTATTTATCAGGGAAGCACTTTTTATAATAGTGACTTTGATGTTCCAATAAGCACTTTTCTTGACTTTGACACCTGGAACAAATCTAGAGAAATAGATATTCCATATCATCCTTGTACAGATAAGAAATTCATATATATGAGATGTCAGGGAGGACCCAATATTACTATAACAAATCCACATTACTTCCCTATGCTTTTCTTTACTGTACTAGAGAAACACACTTCTGATCTTTCCAGATTTATTCTGAGATCTTCATCTATGATACTAAAGCTAAAGACTAAACAAGACAGGAAACATTACTGGGACCAAAAAGGACAAGGATCTAACAAGAGAATATGCAAGCATCACTCTTGACAACTATTTACATTGGCTCAAAAAACTGTTCCAATATTTGTATGTTTTATATTAAATGGCTCCACCTAACCTATAACCCCTAACCCAAACCTAACATATGGATACAGAAATAGAGTACTCACTCTTTGCTTTCTACCTATGTAAGAATCAAAGGCATGGGTTTATGTATCACATACAAATTTCTTTATTATGTATTGTTATAGAATATCTTTCTCCTACTAAGAGAGAAAATACTATTTTTTTCTACTTTTTGATCTTTTCTGATGAGGAATTGTATTTCAAACCAACATAAGAGAGTCTGTTGTAGTCAGGATCTATCATAAAGACCAATTAGAGAAGTAAAATTATTGTAGTGAATATCCTCCTAAATCCTCTCCTATGAACAAATATCACAAATCATTGCTAGTGAGACCAATAGTGTGGTTGAGGTCATTTATTATATTTATTTCATGATTAGCACCCTGTTATATATGCTCATAGACAGTGTGTTATCCATATGCATCACATGCATATACCTTATATATGCAGTCCTATGGCAATGCCCTATGCCCTGTGGGTTTAGGTTATGGACTATTATAGAATGTATTGGTAGATTTGGTACAAACATGTACATACAATAGTTCTAGTATATAAGCCAAGGGCCCAGTTGGAAACGTCCTCCAGTCTGGTTCTTCTTGGAGTTCTACCTCTAGGTCAAATCCTTCTCTTCCAAGTCTAAGCAGTCTAGTGCAACCTGACAAGATCCTAGTGGTCTAGGGTTGTTTTAGACAGTGAGCAAATAAAGAAATTTGTATGTGATAGCATTTACCTAAATTATGTAACTGTCTTACAGCACTCCAGGGTCTAATGTATGTAATAGAAGTATAAAGTCAAAAAACTGTCCCAATAAGTCGCTATTTTGTTATGGCTGCCATTTCATCAGATCTAAACCCATTCCTTTGATTCTTACATGGGTAGAAAGCAAAGAGTGAGTACTCTATTTCATATACTCATATGTTAGGTTTGGATTAGGGGTTATTAGGGTTAGGAGCCATTTAATATAAAACATGCAAACATTGGGACAGTTTTTTGAGCCACTGTAAACTTCTGGGGACTTATAGACAAACTAGTGGACAGATAAGTTTGACTTTCAATCTTCTTGATCAAAATTATCACAATCTGTTTGTTAACAAAGGTTTTGCAGAAGCTATCCTATTCCTCTAAATGGCAGCTCTTGATGTCCCTACTGACTTCATAGTTGATAACTCTCTTCTTTCATGCATTCCCATTTCATGTCTGGGATATTGTTGATAGTACAAGAACCCATGACAATACCAATTCTACCGATCAAGATAAGTGGAAAATCATTGACAAACAAGTTTATGGCATTCTTGCCAATACTCTCATGATGCTCTTGTTCATAATATGTTGTACACTTATTCTGATACATATTTGCAAAAGTAATCTGGGATAAGATGTTTTCCTTGTTTGGATCTCGTGGCCTAGCTAGTCAATTCTATATGCTCCAACAACTATTGTGGATCACCATCAATCCTAAATCTGCTAGTGAAGACATAAACAAGGTTATTTCACTGCTTGATCAAATTGCCACTACTGGACTAGACTTTCTGGATGTCTTCCAAGTCATGCTGATTCTTCAGCACCTTTCTCCTCATTTCAATACTTTCTGTTTGACAGTGGCTATGACCACTAGTCAGGCTGACTTCACAGTAGATACTATCACCTCGAAGATCTTAGCCAAAGTATCCATGATAGGAACTAGACACTTCCTCAATACCTGCATTTCTAATGTGGAGACTGAAAAAGTACATAATCATTCTGCTAATTGAACTAATGTGATCCAAAAGGGTCTGCCTAACTTTAACAAGTGGCACCCTCAGGGAGGTTATCCTAATCAACAACCTTCTGGAAGATCAGGACCTTATCATCCTAACTTCCAGAAAAGACCTTTTCTCTTCCAAAAGAAGAAAAAACAGAATCATGTAGGCTTCAATATCAGGAAGAATAAAGGCAAAGACAAGATACCATAGCAATCAGGTGCAAACTTTGTAGAGAGAGAACAAGGTTTCATTCATGAACTCTTACTCAATGACAAAACTAATGTAACTTAAAATAAAGCATCAGAGCTGCATTATTACATCTATGACACACCAAAGGGAGCTTAAGAAGATCTCCCAAGTGAGATCTTAAATGAGATTACTGATGGGATCAATTTTGACACCTAGGAATCAGGTTCTATAGATATGGATACATATAGGTATGAACAAAGTTCATATGACTTCTTCCTTTTGTTGTAGCTCCTCAGTTTGACTTTGAGTTAACTGAAGGAGTAGCTGGACCTTCTCAGAGAAGAGATACACCAATTATTGTTGATCGAGATCAATTGGATGTTCTGATTCCAGAGCCTTCCAAGACAATAACAAAAGGAGGAAAGAAGAAAAAGAATTAAAAAATTGTTGTTTCTTTAAGTGGTCTTGTTTCACAGACCAATCATTTTTCTAATCATGAAGTTATCTTCCCTATTATTCCTATTTCCTATATCAAAACTGAAGATCTTGATACTTCTTTCCAGCCTTCGCTAGTGTGGTTCCAGAAGAACCAATCATTTACCCTTTACATGAAGGAGTTTTACTGGATAGGGATAGAGTTAACATATATAAGCAGTTAGACAATGATAGGACACCTTCTATGATGAAGAGAGCAATGAATACCTTTGCTACTATTTTGGTTACACTAAGCCTAATGAGTTTGCAAAAATACATTGGATGATTGATAGTGGATGCACTGATCATTTAAGTCATTTCTTAGATGACTTTGTACATCTAAAAGAAGGAAAGAGAACTACCTCTATTGCAAATGGTGGAACAGTGGCCATGTATAATACAGGAACCGTTGTTTTACAACAAATCAATGATAGTGTTCCACCTACAATTGTAAATTAGAAGATGTGTAGTATGCACCTGCTATAACTAACAGGTTATTATTAGTAACAGCATTAACAAACCATGGCTTTCACTGTGAGATTTCATCACTAAGATCTAGTATTCGGGACAAGAGAGGATGTGAGGTAATCCAGGCCACTGCCCTATCCCCCACTAATAACCTTCACTGGTTTCAGTTGTCCTTGATTACTCCAATGATAGGCTCTGTAGCCTCTCTTGCAGATGACAAATCTTATCATATTTGGCACTAATGTTTCAGTCACACTTCTTGAATTACTTTCAGGCATTTGCACTATAATCTTTCCAGTATTTCCTCTTTGACTTTACCTTCCAACTTGCCTCCCTGCAAAGGTTGTATAGTAGGAAAGATGCCAGAAAGGTCCTTTCTAGATTCTGATAAGAGAGCTTCTTGTCCTCTTGCTCTGGTTCATACTGACCTTATTGGTCCCATGCCTACTGATTCAGGCTCATGTGCTCAATATATTCTCACTTTCATTGATGATCACACTGGATATGCTTTGTTGTCTTTCTTGCGGGCCAAGTCTGACACTATGAAGCATTTTACTAATATGGTTTCTTGGACTGAAACCTTCACTAGTCAGGCTCTGACCTCTGTCTGTTCAGACTAAGGAGGGAAATTCATGAGTCATGAGTTTCAAATGTTCCTCACTTCCAGAGGAGTAACTCATCAGACTTCTGTTCCTCATATGCCTCAGTAGAATGGTAGAGCTGAGAGATTCAATAGAACCATATTGGAAAAGACAAAAGCAATGCGCTATCATGTCTGCCTTCCTAAAGTATTCTGGCAAGATTCCTTAGAGACTGCTGTTTATTTATATAACAAACAACCCATAAGACATCATAGTTGGAATAGTCCTATTGAGATATTCAAAAGAGATGGAAAGAAATCAAATACTTTCCATTTCTGAGTATTCAGATCTAAAGCTTATGTTTTCATTCCTTCAGCACAAAGGCCAGAGAAACTGTCTCCCAAATCTGAGGAAATTGTTACGACGCTATCTTTTTGCTCTTATGCTTTCCTTTATCTTATCTTATCGGATAAGGTCATCTAGGAAATATCAAGGTTATAGCCAGATTAGATTGTAAGTGCTAACCTTGGTCTGAAACGTCCTAGACTTTTCCCCTGATGACATCATTGATGATGTCATGCCTCACGTCATACATATGTTTTCCTCATTGATAACACATGTTCGCCTCACATCGCCGTGCGACATACCTTCTCCTCATGTATTTCATTTCCGTGCTATGCACCTCATGTACGTAGCCCTATGGCAATGCCCTAGACCCTGTGGGTATAGGGTATGGACTATTATAGATCATATCGGTAGATCTGATACAAACATGTACATACAGTAGAAGTAGTATATAAGCCAAAGGCCCAGCTGGAGACGTCATTCAATCTGGTTCTCCTTGGAGTTCTACCTCTAGGCCAGATCCCTCCTAAGTCTAAGCTGTCTAGTGCCACCTGACAAAGTCCTAGTGACTTAGGGTTGTTTCACTGCACATATCCTGATCTCGGTTGATGTCCATAGTTTAGAAGAAATGGAGAATATGTAGTTACTGAACTGCTATTTTGGTTGTGTGCAAATTCTGCAACAGAAAGCCATTCCACCCAATTGTTTTGCCTATGATTTATGTAGAGTCGTAGGTATTGTTCTACCCAGGCGTTAACTCTTTCAGTTTGTCCATCTGTTTCCAGATGATAGGCTGTAGATGGATTTCCTTCAATCTGAAGTTGACTATATAATTCCTTCATAAATGATGATATGAATTGTGGACCTTGATCAGATATCACTTTTCTTGGAATTCTGTGAAGTTTGAAGATTTCATCTCTAAATATTTTTGCTACATATTGTGAAGTAATGTCCATAGAAATTGGAAACAATTGAATTATTTTTGAAAATCTGTCTACTAGCACAAGAATGCCGTTTTTTCCTTTTGATTCTGGAATTGATTTGATAAGGTCAAGAGATATAATTTCCCATGGCCCGTCAGGGATTTTGTTTGGGTCCAAAGGAGTTTTTTTTCCTTGTCTATCCACCTTAGTTCTTTGACATTTATTGCAACCCTTTATGTATTTCTTTATATCGGCTTTGATTGGTAGCCAATAATATCAGGTCTTGATTAAGTTGTGTGTTTGTCTTACTCCTGGATGTCCTGTAAGTGGATGATCGTGATTGAGATTCAGGACTTTTTCTCGTAATTGTGGGTCATATGGTATGTAGAGGAGTCTTTTCTAGTAGATCAGACCATTCTTTATGTACCAAGGTGAGTCTTTGTTTTCTAGACCTTTTCATACGAATTCTTCTATATGATATTGTTTATTCTTTACCATTGACTCAATCATTTCTACTTTGATGGAGCGACAGCAGCTTCAATGTCTTTCGATTCTGATTGCTTTTGCACTAAATTCTGAGTATCCACCTCTTTTAGAGGAAGGATCTCCACTGATTCGCTGAAATGAACAGCTTTCAGTTTCGACTCATCGGTTTTTAGTGAGTTTGGTAGGAGTGTGACTTGTTTGTTGTCATTAACTACCCCCTTATCAAAGTCTGACCTCTGGGACAGAGGATCAGTGGGGTTTGTCTTTCCAGAATGATGTTCCATTTTAAAGTGGTATTCTTGGAGTAATTGGTCCCAACGAGCTTGTTGGCGAGAAAGGTCTTGTGGTTTGGTGAAATACTCCAAGTTTTAGTGATCAGTCAGGATAAGTAATGGGTGTTTTGCATCTAGAAGATATTGACATCATTCTTTCAAAGCAAAGATGATAGCAGCCATTTCTAAGTCAGCGGCATGATAATTTTGTTCAGCTTCCGCTAGACTTCGTAAAATGAATGTGATTGGATGCCATCAGTCATCTTGTTTCTATGTGAGAACAGCTCCTATTCCTATTCCTGATCCGTCAGTTTCGATTTGGAATGGATCATTATCTGTAGGCATTCGTAATGCAGGGGCAGTCGTGATTTTTTCTTTTAACTCTTGAAACTCTTTTGTACAAGAGTCATCCCAAACAAAATCTTTGGTTGTGGATGTTAGAGCATTAAGTGGACGAGCTGTTTGTGTAAAATCCTTGATGAATCTTTGGTAGAAATTTATGAATCCTAGGAATCCATGTAATTGTTTTTTTGTAGTTGGTGTCGGCCACTCAAGTACTTCTTTTACTTTATGAGGATCTATTTTGATATGTCCTTTGGATACAATTAGTCCCAAATACCCTGTTTCTGTTGTTTCAAAATCACATTTGATATATTTTAATAACAGCTTATTTTCTCATAATATTTGGAGTACTTCTTTGACAATCCAACAATGTTCATCAAGAGTCTTGGTAAAGTTCATGATGTCATCCATATACACTGTGACTTTTCCCTTGTTTATCAAATCTCGAAAGAGATGATTCATCATAGTTTGGAATGTCGCTGGTGAGTTGGTTAAACCGAAGAACATTACAAGTGGTTTGAATAGTCCTCTGTTTGTACGAAACACTGCTTTCCATTCATCTCCTTCTTTCATCCGTATGTTATTGTACCCCCACCTAATGTCGAGCTTGGTGTAGTATTTGGTGTTTTTAAGTTTGTCTACAAGCTCTGAGATTAATAGGAGTGGGTACCAATTTTTGATAGTGATGTCATTCAACTTTTGGTAGTCTTGTATGGGTCGGAGTTTGCCATCTTTCTTTTTAACAAAAAAGAATGTAGATGCAAAAGGAGATTTGGATGGGCGAATTTGTCCTGTTTTCAAGTTTTCTTCTAAGAAATCATTGAGTTCTTTCTGTTCAACTCTGGTAAGATTGTATGTTTTACAGTTGATTTTATGATCTCTAGGAAGCAATTCTACAGCATGATCCCAAGGCCGTCGGGGAGGAAGCTCATCAAATGTTTCCTCTTCGAAGACATCCTTGTATTTATGGTAGACTTTCAGGACAGTGTCTTCAACCATTTTATTTCGTTTTTGTTCACCACTTATGATTGCTAGTTCTGTTGCTAGATTTCTGACATATTTGTTTTCAATAGCAAACAATCTTTCCTCTTCTTCTTCTTCATCGTCATCTTCTGGGATCAAGTCGGGTGTATGATCATCATTACATGTGAATGATAAGGTTTTCTTTTGCCAGTCAATTATTGGATTATATTTTTGTAGCCAATCATAATCCAAAAAGATCGAATGAGTACTTAAATTCGTCATGGCCATAGCAATTTGCTCATGATGTTCTCTGATATACGTTTCAAATGTAGAAAACTCTTTTATTGATCCTCCATTATCTATAGATCCATCAGCATTATACACAGGGATTGGTACTGGTAATTGATGCAATGTTAACTTCTTTTCTTTTGCAAATGTTTCATCAATTGTTGTTCCTGTGTATCTAGAATCAGAGCTACTGTGTCAATTTTATTTCCAGATGGTGTAAGTATCTTTACAGAAACTTTGAATATGTTTTTGGACCTCTTTCTTTGTACAAATCGAGATTTGTTTTGAAGTTCTTGAAGCATGAACTGTGCTTCGATTTCTCCAATTGTTTTTATTTGTCTTACAAGACGTGGGATCATCTTGTTTATTCTTGATTCGTGTACAAAGGATTTCAAATGTTTGATGGTTCGATCATCATCCATGTTGTCTGCTATTTTCTTTATCCATTGGGCAGTCCATGGATCGACCATATTCATCCACATGTTACGGTTTTTTACCTCTTTTGGTAGAGCAGGTTTGGGATCGTAGCACTCAGTTTACATAGCAGCCTCTAGCGCTCTGCTAATATGCCCCATAGTGCAATATCGGGAAAGCAACATTATCCTTATTTGTATGGCGGACAAACATATTAAACAAGTGTGGGCTCAGTACTTTTCCGAAGTGAAATGTGATCACTACATGGTGTCTGCCAGACACGAATTTTAACGGCAGGAAAGGAGGGAACGATGATGGGCATCAATCAAACCTGATCAAAGGCTAAATGAAGAAGAATGGAGAACATGACAACCTGCGCAATGCCGTGGCAGATTGGAGCTGGAGGATGAGTATAGAGGATATAAGCGAGGACGAGAAGAGTGACGAGTTCTAGTTTGTCAATCAGAATGACTGCCAGACTAGACAGACGATGGCAAGAGTTGTAAGACAGCAGGCAGCATAGTAGAGATATGGGAATGAAGGAGTTGGCGAAGTCAAAGGAAGAACCAATGGATCTGTTTGAGTAGATTGGGAATGATGGGTAGGTGGTGGTGACGGTGATAGAGTAGGAAGACAGGAGCCTGAACAGAAGTGTCCACAACTATGAGGCAAGGCTAAATGGTGAGTGACACAAGGAATGATAGAAGAGGTATCAGACATAAAGTGTGAGTGACAAAGGGTATTTTCAGAATAATGTAAGGATTCTTGTCCAATCACTCAAATTGAGCTAATGGTGCAAGTGAATAGATATTCTGAAGATGGGGCATACATGTCAATGTAAACCATTCCAATGTCTAACCTGGATGCAGTGCACGAAGCGCACTGCAAGCACCTGTGGGAATCTCGCTTAGCAATAGTGAGACAGATAATAGTACACACCCTCGGCTACCTGTAGGTGCCTGGATCATGTGATTTTACCCATAAATGGCCGAGATATGCCCATTATAAAACACTAATGTCATTGGAACAGTTTTGAGACTTTTGGTTATCATAAGGGTATTAGTACTTGGTATATCCTCCTTTGACTTTAAGTACTGCCTCAATCCTCCTAGGCATGCTCTCAATCAATCCCTGACACACCTCAGCTGGTATCTTATCCCATTCTTCTTGAATTCTTCTCCACAACTCTTCTATACCCTTAGGAGGTTCCTCATAATCTGCTAGCTTCCTCTTGAGGTGAGACCACATGTGTTCTATAGGGTTGAGGTCAGGAGATTGTGCAGGCCATACCATAGTCCTAAATTCCTGCTCATTCAGCCACTCCTTGACCTTCTTGCAGGTATGCTTGGGATCATTGTCTTGCTGAAAGATGACATCAGGATGATGAAGACCATAGAACTCAAGGGTATCTTGAAGTTCATCCTTCAAAATTTGAAGGTAAAGGTCCTCATCCATCCTACCATCAATCCTAGTAGCATAGCCAATCCCATCCCAAGTCATACAGCCCCACATCATCAGAGAACCCCCTCCAAACTTCAGAGTCCCTTCAACCAACCTATCACTAAGCCCTTCTCCTGACTTTTTCCATGCCCATTTGCGACCATCTGACCCAAGGCGATTGATTTTGGTCTCATTAGACCATATTACTTGCTTCCAGTTCTCTAGAGTCCAATCCTTGTGGGCATAGGCAAAGTCTAACCGAGCCTTGTGATGTTTGGCAGAGAGTAGAGGTCATTTGGACTTGACTACAGCTTTCATACCAACCTTTTTCAAGTGACGATGAACTGTATTAGGATGGAGAGGCTGGTTGGTGATAGTAGAGAGAGCTTTGGTCACTTGGACAGCATTCTCTGCCTTATTACTGGAGATAAGACAAACATCATGTCAGATATCAACAGAGGAAAGCTTTGATGGACGACCTCCAGTGGACTTTTGAAGGTCAGAACACTCCTTGGAATGAAGTCTAGAGATGGTAGCAATGCCAAGACCTATACTAGAGGCAATAGAGCGGATGGAATGGCCAGCATCAAGTTGAGAAAGGATAGTATTCTTCTGAGTGGCAGAGAGAGATCGCATGATGGTAGTGGTTGAAAGTCAAGAGGCGTGGGAATGTTTTCAGACTCCGACATAATGTTTATATGTGTATCTTTGTTTGTAGGACAAAACAACACCAACTATCCACTTATTTTACTCAGATTCTATTATCCATATCAAAAGTCTCAAAACTATTCCAATGACAATAGTGTTTTATAATGGGCATATCACGGCCATTTATGGGTCAAAGCACATGATCCAGGCACCTACAGGTAGCCGAGGGTGTGTACTATTATTTGTCTCACTATTGCTAAGCAAGATTCCCACAGGTACTTGCAGTGCGCTTCGCGCACTGCATCCAGGTTAGACATTGGAACGGTTTTGGGAGTCACTGTAGGGCTACTTATATACCTTTGGACTATGATGCACAGACCATGCTATGCATGCGCATGGACCAAGCTGTGTTTTACTATATTTATACATTACTGTAATAGGAAAGTGGAAAGTTCTAACAACAACTCCAATATCTCAAAACAGGGTGGGAATACATTGTCTACCTAACTAAACAATTTAACACTTCATACCATCCAATTGAGTCCGACCATAGGTCGGAATGGCTCACACTCGATGAAGTCACACAAGGGACACAGGAACTCAAAATAACACCCCAACAAGTCAAAATGAAACTGGGAAGTACCAGAAGACTAGTAAAGCCTGCATAAGTCTCACATCTCAAGTGAGCGGCATGGATGTTGAGAATCATATGATTGCTCTAGATCCTTCTATTTCTGATCTTCTTATCTATAGGTCTGAAACATCACATGGTGATGACATTATGATGATTTGTCATGAGACAAGATAGGGTCAAACATGTACCAGTTTACTAGACATGACTGTGAGAAAGCTGCCCATACTTAACATTGTAAGGCTTTCTCCTGTGCTCTTGTGTCCTTCCTTATAACCATATATGGGTATCCATTCCCTTATATAGAAGACACACTTCCTTTTATGGAAGTTCCTTTGGGTACAACATATGACTGTGCCAACAGTCACATGACTCGTCTTGGCATTCCATGACATTCCATAGTATTCTATGGACTCTTGCAATATATGATAGTTGTACAAATAGATACAAACAAACCATATACTATATAAACCTAGCTATATGCCCAAGATCAATAAGAGCTTTCTTTCTCTTCTATGTTTATCTTCTCCCAACTACTATCCAACACTATCTACCTTAAGACCAGTACCGTCTAGAGACTTACCTAGACCCTTTGCACTGTGAAGTGAGTGTTGGCATTTCCATTGACCAATCTCATTAGGTTATGAGCCCTGCTTGTGCAATGATATAAGTTCATCATTACTGATGCCTTTCCCTGCCTTGCAACTCAACTGGTCTAATGGCCTGAGTAATTTCTTCTTTGTTGTGACACTGTTGATTCACTTTACAGCATTATGTTTTGGAACCGAAGGACTCGTTTGAGTCACCTGGATATTTACATTTGCCCAAGGTTTCATCATTGTTGTTTGCTATGCTACTACTTCTACCAGTCACCAGTGTATTGGTGTTTCAGTCAGAACTAACAACCATCTACACACAATTGCATATCAGATTATACCTATACCTCCACCCAACACAAATCTCCCACGCTATAACGTGAGTCGTCTGGATTTGCCTGTGTATGATATCCTATTCAAGCCTCCTCCATACATTTATGGACAAGTTGGAGTGCAACGCCTGGATATACCAGAGCCATCTCCTTATCGCTGTCATTATGAAACACCGCCTATACTCTGCGGACACCGGAAGGCAGATGGAGAGTTCCACCCAGTTTTAACTGAGCAATGGATGCAATTCTTGAACCGTTCCTTAATTTAGGAACAGGAGTAGGAGTTGCTAATGATCCTATCCCTAGATCCAATCATCATCATGTCCACAATGCTCCTGGACAATTCCCAAGACTGCCACCTC
>JBBPQJ010000009.1:0-25052 GCA_038092415.1 Xerocomus tenax
CCAGTGAGTGGCGTTCGCTATTTTCGCATGACATGTGTTGAGGCACTTAGATTGGTTCTGGAACTTTATGCACATACTGCAGTCGACTGACACTGTACTGTACAGCCAGCCGAGGTTGTAAATAAGCCAATCCACACAGCCAGCCGAGGGTGGGCCGAGAGATCAAGAGCCACCGAGATACACAGATGGGCCGAAGGGTGCTGGGTGGAAACAGATGGGCCGAGGGATGTAAAGAAGCATATAGCTAGTAAATATGCATAGTGAAATGTTGGAAATTGAGTATACAAAATAGAAAGGTGGGCCCAGACCGGAGGTGCAATATACAAATAGGCCGAGAAATAGAGCTCCGGTATTGATGGGTAGGTTGAGATCATCAGTGGTGATATATGCGGATCGGCCATCAGATCATCGGGACTAATGAATATGGGTGGGCCAAAGATATCTATTGCTATCCAAGGATTGGCTGATGGAGCAGTGACTAAGATGAATAGATGAGCCATGAAAATAGCAATCGAGATAAATACGTCGGCCGAGAGCGTATGAGCCAATATTCATGGGTGGGCCAAGGAAATATATATCACTATTTATAGATCAGCCGATGCAATAGCTATTGAGATTAATAGATGGGCCAAGGAAGTGGCGTGCTGATACAAACGGGTCGGCCGAGGGAATGAGTCCAGAAGTAAATGGGTGGGCCGAGGGCATATGTACCAATATACATGGGTTGGCCAGAGAGATCACCGCCGAAATGAATGGATGGGGTAGGGATATATGCACCGCTATATAAAGATCACCCAATGCAATAGCTACTGATGTTAAGGGATGGGCCAAGGAAACGACCTGCTGATATAAACGGGACGGCCTGGGAAATGAGCGCCGAAATAAATGAATGGGCCCAAGGAATGCATACCCATATGAATGGGTGGGACATGGAAATCACTGCCGACATGCATGGATGGGATGAGGAAATATGTACCGTTACATAAGGATAAGCCAATGCAATAGCTACTGATGTTAATAGGTCGGCCAAGGGCAAAACATTCTGAGATAAACGGATCGGCAAAGAACACAAGTGCCGGAATAAATGGATGGGCTGAGTATGTGTACCAATATACACGGGTTAGCCAAAGAAATATAGGCGGCTATATAGAGATCAGCTGATACAATAGCTACTGATAGTAATGGGTGAGCCAAGCGCAGGAGCTACCGAGCTAAATGGATCGGCCCAGGGATTGGCGGCCGAAATAAATAGATGAGCCTACAGCGGACAAGCCAATATGAATGGGTGCGCCGTGGGAGTCACCACCGCCATAAATGTGTTGGGTGTGGGGATATGTACCGCTAAATAAAAAGCCGGTAACATAGCTGCTGATGTTAGTGGATGGGCCGAGGACAAAGCATTCTGAGATCAAAGGAGCGGCATGGGGTACAAGTGCCGGAATAAATGGATGGGACAAAGAACCATTTTTTCGCCATGTAACAATAACCCGATACAATAGCTACCGATATTAATGGAGCGTCAAAGAGACAAAACTGCCGAGAGAAAGTGATTAGCCTTGGAGATGATCGCCGAAATAAATGGAGACTGCGACAATGTTTCTCCAAATAAACATGGGTCTGCCGAAGAGATATACCGCTGAATGGAGTTACAGTACGCCGTGCTGATATAGATAAGTGTCCACAGGAACAATCGACCGATAATCGGGAGTCAAAAGATGGAATAGGAACTGATATTAATACATGTGTTGTGAAAAAACTACTAATAGATGACCTGGAAATATGAGTAGAACATGCATGGATGGGCCGCGAGCATACTGCTGAATATAAAAAGTGAGATCAGTGCAATCCCCGCCGACAAAGTTAGGTCGGCTGAGAACATTTATGACTATATATACAGATCACCCGATGTGAGAGTGATGATATATACGGCTATATATAGACGAGCCAATGCCGTAGCTTCTCGTTTCAATAAATGGGCTAGGAGAGGAGCTACCTGAAATAAGCAACTTGGGCTGGGAAACGGCTGCCGACACATTGTTCCGATGTATTTATTTTGGCCGAAAATGGAGGCGCCAAGATTAATAGGTGGGCCATGAAGAGAGCTCCTTCCGCCATCTATGATTCCTAATTTCAGAGCTATAAATGGTAAAATGGTGTATGGAATTGGATGGGCGGGCTAAATTGGAAAGCACCGAGATAAAGATACCTATAATGATCGAAACTTCATAATGATACGGTGATTGGAAGGTATGCATATCCATTAACTATGCAACCGCCACCATGGGAGCGCCAGAGCCCAAGGCATGTTGCTCAGGAGATGGAGGATCAATGAATATATTCTATGGCTGATGAAGTAAAGACGGGGCGGCAAATGAATATAAAATGCGTTTATTATTGGGCGCAGAACTCTATACCGAGGCAGCGACATTTGACCAATATTTGTAACGCCGAGAGCCCATACTAAATACTGAAGCCCAGTGTGGGGGATCATAGCTCAAAAAGGAGGGAAGCCAGTGGAAGGCTACCTGAATTACATGGAATGGTGTTCACAATGGCACACCAGATTATGTTGAACTACTGCAAGAACATTGAGCAAGGCCGAGGGACCAGACTTAAATTACTATATAAGGAGCAAAATACCATGACAGTATATATCGCCAACGATAGTAATATTGGAACCATGGCAATAAAAACAATGCACCGCTCGTTAAGATCAATTTACAATGCCTGATGACACTAAGTGTTTACCGGTCCTGAATATTAACGCACCCCGCTCAGTGGCCGCCATGCCTTGCCAGGACACTACCCTAGGAAATGAATGCATCACCTAGATAGAATACAAAGCGGAGAAACAAACCTCGGTGTTACGAGCGACACTAATAGTAGGAAGCACCGGTGTATAAAGGCTAGTCCTCCACTCATAGTAGGCTACAATAGCATATCGCCAATACTGAAGCTCCGCCGGTTATTGTATCACGGGGATGCCAAACTGTTGGGCGTAAATGCGCGCCGCATAAAATTCTCGCTCCCGGAAGTAAGAAATAGAGTGCCGCTGACAATCCATTAACATACCTCGGCGGCAACCCAGGCCTAAGCCCAGCTTTGCCGAGTCTCCCAGTGAGCGTTGGGGTGAGGATGATGATGTGGGTAGGAGAACAAAGCTTCTAAGGCAAGGTCAAGTCTGGTGATAGCCCGGTCGATGTTCAAGGCCGTTTTCTCTTTGTCTGACAATGCGATGATGGGGTAGAGAATTGAGGAGAATGGTATCTGGGATCGAAGCGATTGATGTGTTCGGAGATCAACACAAATGTGCTGATGTAAATGTCGGCTGACGAAATTTAAAGGTCAGCGATCAGTAATGTTCCCATGTATAAAATGAAATACGGATTGAGTTGATGAGTGTGACTTATACGCCGATAGAAACGTCTGCTAATGCAATATGAACACTGGCCTTACACAAAGTGTGCACACGGTCTACCATCGGCAAAAAATGGATTAGACATAATTGAGTCCCTCGGTGCCGTGAAAATAGCCATACAGGACCGACCAATCAACTGTATAATAGAATAGAGAGAGAGTAAAACAATGACCGTACGGGAAAAGCATCGGCTAATGTAATTCAAAGAGCTGTTTCTCCGAGAATTGAGCGCTGAATGGATGATGATAGATGGACAACGTACATTACCGCTAGGCCTTCTCTGATGCAATGAACAGTGGTTCACTTGAAAAGAGTCGGCATTTGACAGATTTAGAGAACTGAATACCGATGGCTTAATTGTGACCCCAATGTCAGTATAAATCACATAATTAGCAAAAGGAGTACTCGGCAGATCGTTAGAGTACCGGGTAGAGTAATGCCGTCGAGCAATGTGTCAGTCTTTCGATGTCCATGGACCATCCTCTACCTCAGGGAAAAACCTATCGTGAGCGATGTATTATATTAAAAGCACAATGGGTAAGGTGGACATTAGGTAGAAATGCCGAGATATAAATATCTAAGACATCTGCAGTGTTTCATTCATAAATGCCCACCGACGGTGTCTCGCTCAGCATATAGCTGCTGAATGTATTCGGCCAGATAACAGTTGATATATCCTGATATTGATCTTGACTGCCTGAAAAATGAGGGACTTGACCGCAAATGGGCATCAAATTGACTAGTATCGGATCGTAAATCCCAGATCAACAACAGCGATGACGTACATCATGGTGGTATAGATCAAATGAGTAACATTAAATTATATCCGATTCGCCGCTTGTTGATATAAATTTTTATAGTAATGCAATCATACGACAAGACAGACGCTGATCGTTATTTATGAATGATTTCAAGAAAGCGTTACATCATATTAGCATTGTACGAGTACCGGTACTCATATTAATGAATCCCGCTACATTGGCGGGAACACCGGGAAAATATACTGACCATTACACAAGTCAGGTGAGGACAGCTGAGCCTGGTGGGACGAGCGATTAAAATCGTCGGAGATACCAGCCTCACGAGGCAAAGGTTCTTGCATACACTTACAATGCGCCACAGAGCATTGTTCCAATGCCGATGTGCAATGGATTAGCACGCCAACCGACATTCATACTCCTTGGTACTTGAAGTTTGACAAAAGGAAAAAATACAGGAAATATATTCTGCACTTGCTAGGTGCCACAAGCGATTTGCCGACTGAATCGAAACATCGGCGACATACAACTTGTCCTGGTAAATATTTTTACCATTTTGACTGACTCGGCAATCTTTTCCATGGTAGAATCATGGCCATATAAAAGAACTGCACGCAACATGCATCATACCTACTGTTGATATTCTCACCGAGATAAATGTATTTACCACAATGAAGGGGGTCTATTTCTGCCGATGACAAATACAATATACCGTTGGATTTTGCAACGATTGGAATAATCTTCATGGTACTAATTACTGTGATGACCATCTACATATCATTAGATTTATATTGTAGTATGTTGCGAACACAAGATGATAAATCTACTATACAACAAATACTAATCATGGCTAATATCCATGTCTACCTCGGCCGACTGCACCACTTCTACCGGGGAACATGTTGGAGTGGCAATCGGTGCCGATGAAAGTAGAGAATTCATGCTCACATCACCGATGTCAATTGCCGCTAATGCAGGCGGGGTGTTCATCTGCACGTCACCGGTGTTCTCTGGTTCGATTTGACTTGTCCCGAGTTGTTGGTAGGACTCTGCTGTACTGGCGGCAGGAGTTGGACGAACTGTAAAGAGAACAGGAGCAAAGGATGGTGGAAGTGATGATCTTGAGGGGAGGGGAGATGGTGCTAATTGAATTATAGGCGCAACAGATGTTGATCGATCAAGAGCACGTGAGGTGAGAAATGGCGGCGGCGATGATGGATCGGGAGCCATATGTGATTGTTTCTCTCCGGAAGAGGGGGAGAGATCAATGCTAAAGAGTGACGATGGAGAGAAGACAGCGGCCGGGCTTTCTGGTGACCCATCTAGGAGAGAGGGTGCTTTGGGTGGTGGATATCCGTCCGATATTCTCACAATGACGTTTCGGCGAAGAGTTTCCATGGCGCGCCCATAGCTAGTGACCGTGCCGCGAAGATCTACAACCTCTCGCTGAAGGTCACGTACCAGTGCAGCCAGAGCGGTAACTTCAGTCCTAAGTTCAGCCGACTCTGTAGCGATCTTTGTTGTTTTCTTGGAAATCAGCGGGACCTCCACGTATACTGAAGTGTAATAACAATGTTAGACATGGAATAAATGACAGAAGGAAGGGTTACTCACCATTGGGCTGCCGTCTCTGGGCTAAATTGGCTGGACGGAACGTGCTTGAGGGACGCTTAGAGAGGCTACGTTTCCGCTTCCGTGTGATTGGCTCATCGGGTGGGGTGAAAGAACGCGAACGCCGAATGGAGTGGTGAGGGGGCGTGACGGTACGCATGCGGCGGTATTGACGGCCCCGAGGTTCTTCCTCATCCGACGTCTCATCCTTGATTGCGCGTGACTTTGCGCGAGATCTGGCCCTGGAAGGTCCACCGGAAGTTGCCCCCGACATAGCACGATGACGAGATTGAGTCCTGCCACGACTTGTGGCCAGGCTGCAACGGGTCTTCTGCCTCTTGCATTCCTTGCAAACCCCATTCCCAGTAAATGGGATACATTTGACACCACGCATGGCGCAACGTTCACATTTGCCGGCGTTTGCGGACTTGTCGATGACTGGGTTGGAAGCGACGGTGATAGCAGAGGACGCATGGCGTTTGGGTGGGCGGCCCCTTTTCCTAGGCGGTTGAATTTCCTTCTCGACATGGACTGTATCGTCGTCCTCCGTCTTGATTGACCTACTGGGACCTGGATCTGTAGAGACTATGGCCCTGCTGGCCCGTCGGCGATTTAACTCGCCATCCATGGGCTCCACTATGGTTTGAGAAATTATTATTAGGCAGAATAGTGAAAGAGAATCCTGTTTGCGTACCTTGTACACCCGGAGTCCCTCCGTCCATCACAATATCTATATCATTCTCTCGCTCCTTCTCCTTCCCCTTCCCCTTCCCAGGTCCACCTTCTGGAATCACCTCCGAGTGGACGTTGACTTTGCTCACTTTCATCGTTAGGGACGCCGCTGTCGGATCATCCTCTCTCGGCTCTTCGAAAACTATCCCATCTGGGATAACTGGTGTGCGGCCAAACGCGTACCATTCATGATCCTTGATTTCGTCTGTAGGAGAGTCGATATTGGCCCATCGAGGCCAAACCTTTGTCCTCATCATCTCTCGCACTCTTTCGATGTTCGGGAATTCGATGGCTGCTGCGATGGCGGTCGGAGGAACATGCGTGTTACGATTGACGACCGAAGAGATTTTGCGCTGTAATATATTGGAAAATTGACTGAAACCGAAAGGAGGAAACGTACCACCGACGCGTATATCGCTTTCGCCACCTGAAGCCACACTTTGCTGTCCATGTCGGAGAGAAGGGCGAGCGCGGATTTGATCCCAGCGGTCTCGCTATCGATGATATCTTGAGGAGAGGGTGAAGGAGACATTGAAAAGGAGTTGAAGAACGTCTTTGAAGAAGTGGATGATGGTGGTGAATGTTACGAAAATGTCAAGCGATGCAGGACAATTAAACGCCGAACATCAACATTACATAACATTGTCGGACTCGAAAGGGAGACTATTACGTAACTCGTTGTTTTTTACAGCAGTGATTGTGGCTCGTCGACAAGTATTTAAACCGTAAGAAACATAGCACCTCCTGTATCGACAGCTCCTCATTGTTTATCCAGAACCATATTCATGCCTCCCGCCGTCCCAAGCCACCAGCAAAACCGAACCTCAAGGAAAGTCTCGTGGGCCGAAGGAACGAAAGGTGGACCGACACTTCGTCAAAAACATCAATCGACGGCGGCCAAAGCCATTGGTCCCGGTGAGCTCCCGCAGGGTCCATCGCTGATGGACGTCGATCCCCCATTTGTACCGGAAGTCAGTAGGCAAGAAAGGACGGAATCATCACCTCATCCACCTCCACATGTTCCATTGTTTGCGCCGTCTTTCTTCCACGCCGCCTCACCGCCTATTCCCGAGGATGCTATGGAAGTGTTCGAGACCGACACTCCACCCTTCTCAGTGACGAAGGGAGTTTCCGTCAGCCAATCATGGAGGTATCAATCGCCTCCACCGATGCCTGACTTCGATATTTCGCTCTTCCGCGCCGAACCTCCTGAAGTTCCCGAGGACGCTCTTGAGTTTTTCGAAGACATCACTGAGCCCATCCCTCTAACCGGCTCGCTCTCCAATAATATTCCTCGACCCAGAGCGATTTCTACTCCATCACTCAAGCCGGCCTCCTCCCTCCGGCAGACAATTCCGTCGGTCCGCGACACGACTTCTCCATTATCTTCGGTGGCGAGCACCTCTTCTCTTGTAATAGAGCCGGTAATCCCTGCCATAACGGTTACCCCTCCTACCCCACCTCAGGCAGTCCCAAGGGCATCGCCATCGGTGCTAGACATCGATTATACCCTCCTGAGTGCAGACTCATTCTCTACGACTGTTCCTCCACTCCCCGCTTCTTCTACACAACCGTTACCCCAGGAATTAGAGGATGGTCGTCGCATAGGCAGTGAGCTGCCACTGCTTTCAGTATATCGCCCAAGGCTATTCGCACCCCAGCCGACGAGAGACGGTCCACCGGACCTAGAATATAACTGTCTCGATGGGATAGTGTGGGAGAGTCGAAAGTGTAAGTAAATTTAGTCATTCAATGAGCAACGCACCTGATTGTTATTCAGATCATGAAATCCGGGACTACACCAAACGGCGGGCCACCGCAATGAGAATCAACGGTCTCGATCCTGCCAGATACAGAAATGAAACCGATGAATACCTGAGGACCGCCTACACCGCATATGGAACGAAGTTGTTGCAGCTTGGGTATCGGAAGCAAGAGTTGGAAAAGGAGATCGAGGAACTAACCGCACAGCTGGACTCCACAAACGAAGTAGCAAGGCTGATCTCTGAGAAGAGAGGGATTCCGGTATCGTCACCAGAGGTCGCAGAAGATGTAGTGGAAGTACTGGATCATGTGAAGCCTGTATCGGCTGATGGCATGAAGATGGAGACAGAGCAAGGAAAGGATATGTAGAGTACAAATATATCATTGTAAGAGAACACATTTACCGCAATTCTGTATTATACAATAATCATAGAATATATACTATTAAATAGTTGGAACCAATTCTCCCAGCTGGCTCATGGCCTGTAGCACTCCCCGACATAGAGCCCAATGAGGTTGGGCATACTTTGGATCATTCGATAATTGATTGACCGATTGCCACCGAGTTATATTGATCGGCTTTATCGAATTCGCTGATGTTTCGCTATTTAGATCAAATCAGTCGGTGGATAAATGCTCCGTAATTTGTCGGTCCAGACTGCTATGCAGGTGTCCTTCCCGGGCGTGGGAAAAATATGATCGGAGCATATAAAGACATCCTTTCCATCTCCTGGCCATAACACCAATAGCTGCCTAAATTTCAAATTCAGTCCACGTTTCTACAGCGGCCTGTACTTAAAATTTACAAATACATTCAGACCACAATCAGAATTCTATTTATGCCGAAGTCCAAGAGGAGGCAATGCACTCACTCATATTTCAGGTATCGGCCCACAAATTATCAACCGGGAAAACTTCACAGCCGACCGTTAGTCAACGTGGGGTCTTCCAGTTGCATAAGCCATTGTCACTCGACCTAAATTCTGCCAATCGCTCTGTGTATCGGTGGAGAATCTCCCAGAGGGTAATTTCATATTAATCATGCTTCATATAATAAAAATGGTGAGCATAGTTTCAAAGCTATAAATATTTCTGCCAAGGAGTGGTATCGGGTGATAAAATTTGTTTGTAGTTGGATATAATGTTTGGCATCCTAGCCGGTGTGCACACCCACCTTCTGCCAAGTTTCTCCCCCCAATTAACATCTCTGCAACAGAAAATCAGGCGGCGGGGCTCAGCATAAATATTGGTATTGTTCTCCGATACCTTGGAGTGGGTAAATATCGCTGTCTTTTAATGGATTAGATCGGCGCCCTTATCCTATTGTGGTGCTCATGTTATGCATCCGGCAAGATATATGTCCACGACACACCAAGGTCGGCATTATTTATGGACAACTAAATCTCCATGGTTGGAAAAGTCTGATTCCTTCATTAACCACTTTTGATGAGTTATATATTGACCGATTACTTCCATTAATGCTATCGGTGCGATATTCAAAGCGTGCTAACTAATGCTTCAATGACCATGTGCCAATAGTAAGTTTTTGAATCTATATTTACTTCATGACTGCATGTCCGCTCATGACATAATACCCACCGATAATGTCCGAAATAAAGGTCATAGAGGTTCTGCGCTCTACGTTATATTCAAGGTCAATTGCCGAATGGATCCTTTGACCCGATACGATGTTAAATGTTAGTCCATTCTCATGGCAGGTATCACCATGGATGACGTATATCTTTATTATAAATCCTCATTGAAATTGTTCCAAAGAACACATAGAATTTGTTTGCGCTAAACTATTTGAGGACTTAGAATGTACTTGGTCAACATTGGTGATAAAATAGTCGGCGGCTTTCCAAAGATTATTTTTCTGCGTCTATAGTCCCACCTTAGTAATCATGTCTTATGAGATATTCATTCAGAAAATGTAGACTATTGATATGACTAGCGTCGACCCTTGTTCTTTCCTTGGCGTTTCCCCTTCGTCGGCGTTACGATCCCTTCATCGGCAGCCCTTGGAGTCTGTCGTTTCCTGATCGATTTCCTTTTAGACGGGGGCTCAACACTGTCTGTGGCCGGGGCTTGTTTCCGCTTCATACGGTGTCGACTCTCCACGCCAACCTGCAGAGCCTGAACAGCCACTGGAGGACGCTTAGATGGAGCGGTTTTAAATGTTGGCAATCTGTCGTTATCAGCGTGTATTTTTTGCCCACCATTTCCTTCGGCATCTTCAGTTGTATTACCGCCATTGACATCATCTTCGGCATCCATGTCCATTTCCTCAGACATGAATCTACCCCCTTCTGGCAGCTGTATACTTGTCACTTATATCGTCCTGACGAAGAATTGATGGGTTAAACATACCCGTGCACCGGCATTGACCTTCTCTTGGTAATTCCGAGCTTGATCATCCTCCTGCTGGTTAAGAGCATCGGCGAGTTCATCGGCGTTTTCATCCATTTCGGCATCATCTTCCACTGCCCCTACAGCCTCGATAGGGTTCCCGCTGGAGTCCAGAGTATGGTGAAATTGAAATACCGGAATTACGCCTTGATCTTCTCTGGCTTTCCAAAAGTCGAGGATCGTATCAACCTCAACCTTTTTCAGCTTGGATGGTTCCTTCAGTTTCAAACCATCAGGGAGATACATAGGATCAAAGAAATCATCGGCTTGGCTGATGATTTGAGCCCATGGAACAATAGACTTCTTGCTGTTCCCAGCGATCCCTGGAAAAACATCAATTTTTATTAATGTAATATATCGGGTGTCATACGGTAATATCCAGTGAGGTACTCCCTAATAAGGCGTTTTCCCTCGTCAAGATTTAGCTCTCGAATGTCTGGAAGATACGGGACCCCATTGTTGACATGGGTAACCTGGGTCCTTTGCCGTTTCGTCCTCCCCACCGGGCGGAGATCCTGATCGGCATCTTCATTATCTTCCTGGTCGACTGTGTTCATCCTACCCTCGGCGTAATGGCGCCAGGCCATGACGATAGGCTCCATGCCACCTTCTGGAAGTCCGCCAAATTCTACACTGCCGAGTTCCTTGTTGAAATCATGGCTATGTTTTTGTGAGCCCCGCTAAGATCAATCAATGGAATTTTACTTACGTTGTATACACAGACTCTCCTTTAGGATCCTTCCAAGCTGCTAGGATGACGATCCTGGTGCCACACTGCCGCCACATTTCGTCGGCGAATGTTCAGGCATACTTGTGGCCTAACTCATCGCCATTTCTGTTTTTCTTGAGTATGTGACCGGGGAAGAATAGAATAGTATTTACCTTGCACGGACGGCTTCGGGATAGAGTCCTGTGTTCCAGTTGTTGGCCAATAGCTCAGCGGCTTCAAGCTCGCCCTCCGATCGATTTTCCATGACCTTTGTAAGCCCTTGCTGGTATTTCTTTAAGAAGGGTTTGGTGCCAGGGATGACATCAAAGTCTCTCTTGAGAAGATCCTTGATTTCGTCTCGGTATGTTTCGCCGATGACTCTCCTCACAGTCCAGGCAGTTCCATATTTCGCGAGCTTCTTCGACTTTCGAGTGCGACCATGCATCTTCAACCAACTCATGTAGTTCTGACAATGATTAGGTATTGAAAGTCATTCAGTCTGATCGCCATACCTTCTTCCTCTCGGACCATTCTTGCTTACCCATTTTCTTGGTTTCCGGGAGTCTTTTGGCAGCGTCCACAACTCGGGAAAATATAGTCAATCTTTGTTTTTGATGCTTTGCCGATTTCCAAGCAGCTTTTTCGCCTTGAAGAATGCGATACTCAGCAATAGTATATTCCACCATGGTGGGATAATGATCAACCGACGAGATATTCACCATGCCTGTCAAATATGATTTCAACATTCACTTGATTTGGTCAAATGAATCCCGGATTGTCGCCGTTGCCTTGACATCACACATCAAAGAAATGCCGTATTTGGTGGTAGTGCGGGCACGGCGATAAGTCGGCATTTCAAAGTGACAATCATGATATGATCGGAATACCGGTACTACAGCCTATATTCCTCTCTGCATTCTCATTAAGATGAATATTTCGATCATTCAAGGGATGGTCTGAAGCACTTCGCAATATGTAAATTGGGGGTCTTGTATTGAAGGTTTGCCGACATGTCCATCAGAATGAAATTGCCGAGATTAAAACTTCGGCTATACTGCGATGAATTACGGAATGATGTGGAACACATATGCGAACTGTCGTCTGGTCTCTGCAACATAAACACTCTTGATTCAGTGCATGCACAGTAACATATCCCTGAACAACTATGGCAAAAAGGGGCAAAAAGGTCGCATCTGCCACTTCTGCTAAGTTGGTGGTTTATAAAACAGTGGAAACAACGAGAGGCACAAAGACCAAACTGCTGAAAGTTTCACCCTCCAAGATGTATCCTTCGCCAAGCACGAAACAGGGATCTCCCTCAAAAGTAAAGCCATCTACTGAGCAGGAACAGCTTTGGGGGCAAGATACTCCCCTGCAGTTTGATGAGCCTTATAGTCTACCATCTGAAGACCAGATCCCAAAACACAAGGTGATATCGTTCGTTTCATCTTACGATATATCTAACCTTGTGCAGACTCAGAATGATTTTCTTCGTGATTGGCTCCCATATCAAGAGCAATATCTGGGGATACTATTGGAGAAGGAAGCCCCACCTTCTGATAGGACTTGTTCTGTCCAAGAATGCACGAAAGATGGTATATATCGATGTACCGATTGTTTTCAGCAACCTCTCTATTGCACCTCATGCTGCCGGGAGCAACATTTGAAACATCCACTCCATCGAGTTAAGCAGTGGGTTGGCCGATTTTTTGATGATTCGTCTCTTCGCCTTGTGAGGTGCATTTATACCATTGAGGAATAAGATTAATGATGTCGGCAGGCAGGCATGGATATCCACCTCGGCCATGCAGGATCTCCATGTTCTACCACAGGGACCGTCAGCATGGCGCCGGAGGCAGATGAAGATCAATGGGAGGATATAGAGGACACTGATAAACCAGCTCATCTCCGACGCCCAGAGGATGGAAACTACATTACAATTATCGATACAACCGGCATTCACTTTTGGAGCATTCAGTATTGTTGTTGTTCCGATGCACCAGCGAAGCATATCCAGCTCTTCCGCGCTCAGCTCTTTTCGGCTAGCACCGTGAATCCCCGCACAGCGTTCACATTTAGAGTTCTCAATGACTTTCTCCGGGACAACGTGGAGTGTGGAACATCAGCGATGAATTATTTCAGCAAGCTCCGACGTATCACGTCTAATGCATTTCCCCACATGGTGCCGGTGAGTATTCTCCTTCATTGGCGAGCTTTGACACATATCCTCTCTTACAGGATAGATACCGCGAGTTAATGAGAGTAGCGAGACAATGGAGGCTTCTGAAGACGTTAAAATGGACTGGCATTGGGGTCGGAGACAACCCACCTAATCAGGGGGAATTGGCTCTCTTCTGTCCGGCATGCCCTCAGCCTGGAATCAATGTTCCGATAGCTCCAGAGACTGATTTCAGTGATTGGAAATTTACACGCACCTTGGTCATGGATGGCAATTTCAAAGCCGAGCACATGCATACCCGGGCACCAGAGGATGATGTGTGGTTAATGGATGGGCGTGCATTCATGGTTACCAGACCAAAATACAAGGAATTCCTATCGGTGACAAACTATTCGGCAACAGTAAGCTCTTTGTACAAGATCGATCCCTTAGATGACCGATCATTCCCTTGTAGAGGTCAGATTGCAACAATCACAGGGCAGTTAATCGGGCAAATGCCGATCGTCAGAAATTAGAAGCAACCGGAATTGGGGGATGCGCATGTGCACGACATGGTTGCTTTTACCCTCACAGTATGGTTGACTTCCAGAAGGGCGAGCGGTAAGCCTTGTATATTATCAATTTCGGATCTGTCCCACACATCATTCAGGCAGGTAAACATGGATTACTCTCTTGCTCATACACTTCAGCACAACATGGCTGGCATTCAAAGGGTGATCACATTCTATGATGTCAATTGCCAGTATACAAAAAGGCTCTATTCAAGATTGAAGGGCAATGAGTACATCTCAATCCCATCCACGATAGAGCTAGTCCCTGTGATCAGTGCCTGGCACATTCACGGCCATCGGCAGCAATGCTTGTCGCGATATAGGGCAACCTTCATTCCTGGGGCCGGTCGAGTGGACGGTGAAATTATGGAGACATTATGGTCATCACTGAATATTATATCCCCATCGGCACGTGGAATGTCAGCTGCACACCGACAGGAGTTGCTTGACTATCAAATGAATGATTCAAACTTCCTGAAGATGGTGCGCATGAGTGAGCACACGATATAATTATGTTCTTCCATACGCCCTAATGAGAATGTATAGGCCGATCACTCCGGCGAAAATTTGATATTGCAAAGCGAGCTCTTGCCGATGCCGATGATGCATTTTTGAGACTGGACACCGCTGTCCCGACCCCCGAGAAGAATAGCTGGGCGCATGCCGAATGCCATGCTATACATAACCGTCTCGCCGATCCATCGGTGATGGATATATATGAAATCCAGATGGAGAGAGGTTATTTCCACAACATTGATCATGCCACACGAACTCACTCTTTTGTAAGCACCGACCGTCAGGAATATTCAATTGGACCTTCTCGCGGAACATAGAGGAGTCAGTCCAAGAAATGATGGATCAATAGGTTGGATCGCCGAAGGTCTTAGGCTTGAGGAGGCGCAAATCATACTCCGAATGCACAAGAAAGACCTGGGTACGAATCCTACTGAACTTCAACTATTGACCTTCGCTCGAAAGCGTGAACGGTTGGATTCAGAAATTTCGACATTCAATGTCTCAGCCATGAAGTTTATTGGAGTCACTATTGAAGATTCTGAATCTGCCGATGAAGATAATTACCATCTGGGGGACAATACAAGTGTGGATACCACCACCGATAATATCATGAGGGATCTAGAATCATCATCTGGAGAATCTGATGGCGCTGGACAAAGTATAAACCCTGAAGATTTGGCTTTGATGCTTCCTTCGATTGTTGGCCGAGAGAAATGCATCTCTTTTGATATGCAGACCCTTTTGGACCAGGAGATAAAGCTGAGGCTCGGTCAGGCAAATGATGCATTGCACGAGCTACGTCTGTCCCTTGTGGACAAGGCAATTCTATTTCGCCAAGATGTTCGACATGCAAAAAGTCAAGCTACCAAGACTCGTGCCTGGGGCAAGGTTGGTGGAGTACAAACTTCGGTGACCCGACATGCATCAATTTATCGCCGAGCCCGGCGGCAATTAATAGCGTTAGGAGCTGACGCAGACATAATTGCAAGATATCAGCCTTTACTGGACAGTGATTTGAAGGTCACCTCAGCAATCGCCGACCCCAACGCTCGAGGAGAACGGCATTCCACCCTGGCGTGGTTTTGGTCTACCGACATTCCTGGAGACACAGAAATTTACAATTGGATGTCTGAATGTATGTTCCAACTGCGATTATCGGAATTAATGATTTTAACTTCACGCATAGTTTACCGAGTCCATTGGCTTAGAGCGAAGGCACTCCGAGACCGGTGTAGCGAAGAGCTTCAATTATTGGTCTTTGAATCCAAGTGGACCGAAACATTCTTTCGAAGCAAAGCCTCCACCTTTCAGTCTCTCGCCCATAGGGCATCGAAGGACTTCAATAGCGGTCCGGCAGCATATTGGGAGCGACAGGCTACCTTATACCTCAGGTTTGCAGATGATGCTGCTGATTGCCATCATTACATGATAAGGAAAGCAACATAGCTCTTTCATTCGCCGGTATTCAGGGATTGTTCCTTCACTCAATTTTACACGTCCACATAGCTTTCCCTAGTAATGTTTATTGTTCCGCTTTTGATCAATCACAGCATTCGGTATTGTCTCATTCAAGCAATGGTCCACCGGTTTACTCCGGTCGGAGTCTATTTAAATAGTGAATGCCACATCATGTTCCCTGTCTTCTCCGCCATGCAGCCTCATCAGTCAACTCCAGCCCATGAAACAGCGACAACCGACAATGAATGCTCATATGAAAATGTCGCTCTCGCTCTTCGGTACTGTGGCTGTCGTATGAAGCTTGGTGTAGCGACCTTGGCACAAGGCACTCCGAATTCTCATGCAATGAGGGATTTATTGCGTGAAGCAGTATGTTTACATTTGTTATCAATTGTTATACACATCTCATTGTGAGCCTAGGAATTGTTAAATCGCATTTATGTGAATGGGACATTGCGGGGAATGTTCATGCAACTCCCCCTCGTGGCCAGCTCAGTATACCGATTGATGATCGATGTGCTTGAAAGGGATTCTCTCCGAATCGCCCTCACCAGTATCCCCCTTGCAGAAGATGATACGGACAGCTCGTTCCATACGGAGAAAATCGAAGATGCTTGGTGGTTGCCCGATGGACCGGAGCTACCTGATGATTACGCAGCGCAAGAAATAACGGAAGTGATTGCAAACGCGAAAAGGTTCAGAAGGGTAAGTCGACATTGATGCAAGATTTTCAGTGACTCACATGAAATAGAAATACGATCCCACAAAAGAGTGGCAACCGCTTGACGACATGGCCATTTTGAGAATTCAAAGACAATCGCTTGCCGAGATGATCGCGAAGAAGCAACAAGAACTCCGAGAGGTGGAGTTGGAAATGACGGTTGTCGGTGAGCGGATGACTCAGTTGGAAACAACCTTTGGAAAGGACATTTTGTAATATGTACAATATACATTGCGTCTCAAAGTAAATATACTCTCTGTGAACAAATCTCAAGTCCAATAGCATCCAGAAGTTCATGCCTCATAAATTCAGGATTGGCGACACCGACCCACTTCATTATCGTCGGACGCATATAATATGCAAGGCATCCCCTGTTACCCTCCACTTCATTAACCCCATGCCGAAGGAGACATCCCGAAAATGCCATAAGAGTTCCTGGACCATATATAAATCGCTGACCGACGGTAGGAATTGCCATTATCCCATCTGTATAGTTGCCGAACGTTGCTAGAAGATCGAAGGACCGAGCTGGAGAATTATGATCCCTATGGTATGGAGTTTGCCGATTCATTATTAGGGATACGGCATTGAATATACTCTCCCATTGCCTCACTACATCCACGATTTCATCCAATCCAGCGTTAGCCGCACAATGAGGAAGCTTCGATATTGTTTCTCTCCCTGCCCTATATTGATCGGGATGCATCACTGCCATCGCTCCGGCAAGCAACGCATTTGTTTCCACGTGTGCCGCTAGCCATACTCTGCCTCCCCCGGCGGCATTTGTCTCCTTCAAGGTATGCGATACCTCCGGCAAATGTGGGCTACCACTGTGGCCCATTTGAAACCACCCAGGCGACATATTCGCGCATCCCATCAGTGTCCCCCCATGAGAATTAAATAGCCGACGATCGGTACGCCAGCTGATGCCGGATGCATCGCACCCTTTCTGTAATGTTTGTTCCATATTCCCAGCCGCTTGTAGCATAGTTGTCTTCATTTTATTAGGAAGGAGGCATAGTAATGAAAAAGCCCACAAACCTGTCTGGATATCCCGAGAGCCCCTGGCAAATACCAGAGAATTATCACTCCGTCGTTGTCCATAAATAATGCTGGGTTATCCATTATTTCCGGAGCATTGGGAGGAAACATCTCCAATAAAGCAGCTTCCCGTTGCTCGTCTTTCCCATAGTCATTCCCTTTCAGCGATCGGTGCAATGCGGCGGCCGAGAAATTCACGGTTTCTGCCAATCCTTAGTGATGTTAATTTCAAATAAAATGGTCCATACTTGTATTCTGATAAGCCTCGGTAAGCCGGGATACAATCCGGTCCGCATCTTCTACTAGAGATATCGGCATCGTAATGCTCGGAATAACTTGGGAAGGATTGCCAATCTGATGGGTGCACTCTCTGAAACGCTTACTCATGTAGCTTGCAACTGCGTCGGTAAGGGGAAGGGCCATTGAGAATCGTAGTCTTCCTTGATAGCGATGGTTGAGAACAGAAGTTGGGGTTTTTTTGTCGGCTGCCGTTTGTTCATGTATTGTAATCACTCCCACGGTTGTCAATTGGTATCCAGCGTCAAGGGTTATTATGTCATCCGTGACTCAGATTTGTCATTTCACAACACAGCCTTGGTTCTATCGCTCTTATGTGTCGCCTCATTGAATCTTGATGCGGCCCCTGTTTTTGATATGGCAAATAAAAACATAGCTGCCTTTCCATTGAGGTATTTGAACCGACCGAGTGCTGTATTAAGCATGCCTCATCATATACCAATTAGGTGCTTTCGGCCTACTGAGTGGTTGACTCCACTTCGGCAGGGTCCTCTCGATCCCGGCCAATGGCAGGGACACTTGTATTCCTTTTGGGTACAGTTCATCGGCTATTTCAACAAGTCATCCCTTTATATGTTAATGCCTGAATGAAAAAGGTCTTGGACAATGTCGATATCCTGAGTAAGATTTGTTTTCGGTGAGTCATTAATTTACAACATTCCCTCAGCTTAGCCATATCGTGATTGCGGTATAGTTTGTGCGTGATGGTATTATACACTGTGGATTCCATATTTTGAATCTTCGTGTCCTGGTCATATGCTTCATACTTCAGGTATGTCCGTTTCCTGGCTATTAAAATCACCTCTTAGTACCGCACTTCTGCTGATGACTATATATCGGTATAGACTATCAGAGAGTTGAAGGTATTTCGGGCATTGCATATTCGATGATAGTCCTAGAATACGTCGGTCAGCAGATATACGCCTATTGGTCCCGTTCGCATTATTATCATTAGATATCCCTCTCTGTATTTATTTGTCGCGCAATTTAAATCATAGGAACACGATGCAATTGAGCTAGCGATTCCATGTCCCACAGGTAACATGTCCCCATCGCTAGCCCATGTAATTTGTTTAACCGTCGATCTACACCGGCTATTCATACTGCTCCTTGTACAGATTAATCTCTATCGGTACAGGTATCGGGGATCAAGGTTCAGTTAAGAGATGGCAAGATCCACATGCTCATGGGATTCTACAGTTCTTCGGTTGCCAGATAAATATTGATTGAGGATTCCATTATGAAATCTCTCGCAATGTAAATCATCAGTATACCACCGCGATTCTGCTAGAGATGTTGGCGGTGTCGGTATATATTTTGCCCACTCGGACCTCACATGTAATCTGGTGATCGGCCGAAATGATAAATGTCGGTACACTGGCAAATAGATAGCTAATTACAAATGGTTACCGGTTTATTTACAGTGAAGCATAGCGAGTATGTTACTCCTAAGGAATGAATGCATCGCCGTGACAAAAGACAAAGCCGCAAAAGCATAGCTAGGATGAACTTGTCATTGGAATCGCCGCACGCGTTTGCCTGCTCAAACAAGAGATCCAGCGCCTGCATACACGGGTGGCAAGTTCCAATTCCCGAGTCCGGACCCCTCGCCGATAAATCATTACATTTCAAACAAGTCATTTTGCGATGACGATATTGAGATTCATCGAATTATTTTTGCACGCTAAATATTGATTGGTAGTAGAAGGCACCTCACGACGGCTTAAGCGCAAATGTATTGTATCACTATTTGCTACGGCGCTATTAAGCCGCACAATTCGTTTGCCAGCCGAACAACAATTAACGAATGCGCGAATATTCACGATCATTTTACAATACGAGGAGACAATGTATGATTTAGGCTACAAGACTCTACCCCGAATATTTACGGTACCATATAGCGAGTATTCCACCCCTAAGAAATGAATGTATCGCCGTCACAAAGGATAAAGCCGCTGATGCGTACCTCGGATTGACCACTCTTTGAAATCGTCGTCTGCGTCTAGTGACTCAACCGACGGATGAAAAGACGATAAACTTGAGTGCCATGCTCCAATTCCCGAAGGAGACTGGGCGGATTGCTGATTGGAATGCCGAAGCGTTCGGCGTATCTTTGAACCATTTGATACTCGTGCTTCTCAACGTTAGGCACATGAAATGGAATTAAAACCGATGAACATACCTGTGCGACAAACCAGGCATGTATCCATTGATCCCAAGCCTCCCTGTCGGCGGTAGGGAGCGGGTAACGACGCAGGGTCGATAAGAGTACCTCGAGCGCGGTGTTGAGGAGGAGGATGGCAGAATGGACTCGGTCCATATCTACAGTCGTTTGCGGTGCGTCGGACATCGCGGTTGTGAGTTTAAGATATGATGCAGTGATAGCGGCTGAGAGGTGGAGGCAAGCCGATGACGCCGTCGCCTGATGAACGTTGGACCGAGTCGGTGGTTTGTAGAGCACCCTACAATAAATTATATCATTCATGACATTCTACAAAATGTCTCCGAAAGAGTCGGCGGATCTAATTTCCATAATGCCGCACACTACCTAAATCCCGATCTCATTATTACATCGGCTATTCCAGCTCAGCGTTGGTCCTATTTGTATCCTAACGCCAACGTTTATTGGCATTGGTATTGGTTAAATTCAATTGACCGAAATGTTAGTTGGCAATTGGCTTTCACTGATCATACAACAGCGGCCGGCGGCTTATTATTTGTATAATACCAACTCAATGTAACGTCTGCCAAACCTTTTTTTTTACATCGATTGAGTAGTAGCATTGTATGGTATGGCTATTGTCCACATTTATTAGTCCGCGATTGGCCGACAATACTGCCGTTGCATTGCATCGCCATCATGATGGCCGACTGGGGAACGATGTTGACCGCATGATTTAGGCGACATCAACTCTCTCCCTCACTCCCTTGATTGCGTAGTAGACTCTGCTCCACCTCCGACGCAGAGGGTCGGGAGCCGTACATTTGATCGTGGGAGGCAGTCGTGGTACGCTATGTCTTTTTATTCTTATTTGGTGTCTAGAGTTGAGGAGGATGAGTATTACTCGGCTCGCACATACATTTGAAAGTTTTGCAGCTCCAACTACCGCCCTCACAGCACTCGGTCTCTAATTGCTTCCCATAGCCCACCCAGCCCACCGTACACAGCAGAGTCTGAGATGTCCTTCAGTTGACTTATGCTGAGCGCTCCAAAATGGCTCATGGTATGATCTATGATGGTGCCAAATTTCGATGTCATGGAGCGGGTACTATGGATATTCGCCCAATTGCACCGCGGCTGATGTCAGACTTGGAATGAGATCAAATGGTGTGCTGAGGACAGGCAACATAATTCGACTTCACGGCGTGAGAGACCCTGCCATCTCGGCTTTCTTGAGTCTCATGAAAAAGTGGAGAAGCATCGGCATCGGACAATAAACAGGTAGACATGAGTCGGCAAAACATTCAAGAACAGTAGATGCACCATTCAACGGAGTGGTGAGACATCGGAGAGGTGCGTTGTTTGCTTAAAATTCCAATCTTAAAAATGTTTCGCCTACTAAATGTCCACCGGTGATATGGGAAACAGTGGGGTATGACAGCTTCATTGTAATATAGCCGATTGATGCAGGTGATAACCAAAATGATATATAAATTGACTTGAAGAAAATTGTCTCCGGTGTCGGTTTGAAATTCCTTCTTATATCATTACCGTTTTTTGCCCCGTCTCAATATTCGCAGGTCGAAGATAATTATACTGGCCATACCGCTGGAGGCCGAGTTCCTGCTGGTCACCATAGATGACGCCTAAGGATGGTACACGTCGGCCGATCGGCATGTAAATCTCACCCCGGCGGTATTTGTGTCTTCATCTCGGTATTTGCCTCATCGGCCATGCTGCCCCCTTTTTTCCCTACCTGCCACATTCTGGAAGATCTACCAGTATGTTTACCCTCGGTACGTTACTGGATCAGGTGCCATATCCCATGCCAATTTCCAAGTCTAGCAGTTTTGATCTCCCATAGCACTTTCGTGGCGTCGGTACTCATTATGGCCTATAATATCTGTTCCAATCTTTGTTCCTACTTGTATTACGCGGTATATTATCCTATTGGCCTACCAATTCCTCCCCATAATTTTGACATTAGCCCATCCATTCTGATGGCGTTTGCCTTGTTGGGTTATCCGGACTTCCTAATATATATTGTATCGGCATATCCATGTATTGTGGTGACCATCTCTTTGGCCCATTCATCAGTCTCCTAACATCCGCTATGACTTCCCTATGATGCTATGTAAGTTTATCGCTGGCAGATGCCTGACCTTTGGAATTTCCTCTTGGTCCATCCAAATATAGTATTGGCGCGGGGCGCAGCTTCATTGCTCACCTATCGGCCCACTCATCCTTCATGGTAGTGGTCTTTTTGGCCCGCCCTTTTGGATTAATGGATTACTCTCGGTGTACCCAAGCATGGTGTCAGCAACTACATTGGCCCGGTCCCTCTGTTCGGTAAACATTAGATAGCTACTTTTTGGGCACGTTGGTGATTTTCGGTACAATGCTATTCCATTTGCCGATTTATTTCTCGGGATATATCCTTGGCCGCCCATGTATATTAGCATGTGAACGTTCGGCCCACGGCATTCAGTCAGCACATATTTTAGGGCCAACCTCCTTATCTCGGTAGTTCTTTGCTTGGCCGATCTTTGAATGTCTGGTTGTATTTTGTCAGACATTTTATATAAAGGGAACTATTCTCTCGGCCCGCTCACTCATCTCGGCAGTGATGCTCTTGGTCCACTCATGCATATCAGCAAATGCGGCGACCAGTATCTTGGCTGATCCATTCCTCTCGGAGCCTTTTCATCGGCCCAGCCATTCATGTCAAGAGCTATTCCCTTGGCCCTCCCATGTATATCAGTAAGACGGGTCTCGGCCCATCCATTCATGCTGGCCTCCAATTCCTTGCCTGGCCTATCTATCTCGGTAGCCTTTTTATCGGCCCACTCATTGTTCTCGGTAGACATTCATTCGGTCCAACTATGGATATCAAAATTTGTTCTCTCGGCCCACTCATTCATGTTGGCTTCCAATTCCTTGGCTGACCTATTTATTTCGATAGCCTTCTTATAGGCCTATCCATTTATATCATTAGCTATGCCCTTGGCCCACTCATGTATATCAGTAAATGTTCTCTCGGCCTATCCATTTATTTCGACTAACAGCATCTGGGCTGACCTATTTATTTCGGTATCCGTTTATCAGCCGAGCCATTCATATCATTAGCTATTTACTCGGCCCACCCATGTATATCAGTACGAGGGGTCTCGGCCCAATCATTCATTTAGGCCACCAATTCCTTGGCTGATCCATTCCTTTCGGTATCCGTTTATCAGCCGAGCCATTCATATCATTAGCTATTTATTCGGCCCACCCATGTATATCAGTAAGAGGGGTCTCGGCCCAATCATTCATTTAGGCCACCAATTCCTTGGCTGATCCATTCCTTTCGGTATCCGTTTATCAGCCGAGCCATTCATATCATTAGCTATTTACTCGGCCCACCCATGTATATCAGTAAGAGGGGTCTCGGCCCAATCATTCATTTAGGCCACCAATTCCTTGGCTGATCCATTCCTTTCGGTATCCGTTTATCAGCCCATCCATTTATATCAGTCGTTATTCCCTCGGCCTACCCATCTATATCAGTAAGAGGGGTCTCAGCCATCCATTCATGTAGGCCACCAGTTCCCGGGCTAATCTATTTATCTCGGCAGCCTTTTTATCGGCCTATCCATTCATATCAGTGGGTATCTCCTCGGCACACCCACTCATCTCGGCGGTGATTCTGTTGGCCCAAGCTTTTATCTCAGTACACATCCTCTTGGCCCCCCTATTCATATCGGCAACCAGTTCTTAGGCTGACCTATTTATTTCGGTATCCTTATAATCGGCTCATCCATTCATATCAGGAGCTATTCCGTCGGCCGAGCTGTATATAGCCCCTGATATTTCCTCGGCCCGCCCATTCACATACATACCCAGGTCATGGGCCGACTTATTTATCTCAGTATCCTTTATTGGCGGTCAGTTCGTATCAGCATCTATTCCATGAGCTGGTATATATATAACTCTAGATATTCCCTCGGCCCACTCATTTATATCAGTGCATGACCTCTCGGCCCATCCATTCATGTCGGCATCCAGTTCATTGGCCGACCTATTTATCTCTTTATAGCTTTATTTACCCATCCATCAATATATTAGTAGCTGTTCCATCAGCTGACCTATATATATCGCTATATTTCCCCTCGGCCCACCCATGTATATCAATAGGTACACTCTCAGCTCACTCATTCATGGTGCCACCTACTACCTGGGCCAACCTGTTCATCTTGGTAGCTCCTTTCCCAGCCCATCCATTCATATTAGTAGCTAATCTATAGGCCGACCTTTGTATAGTGCTAGATATTCCTCGACCCACCCGTCTAATTTGTATAACCTGATTACACCAAGTCGCTTAGTACGTTCACTAGCTATACACTTATTTGCTTCACTCGGCCCATCTGTCTCCGAAACCCAGCACTCCTCGGCCCATCGGCCTATATCGGTGGCTCTTGCTATCTTGGCCCACCATCGGCTGGCGGTATGCATCGGCTTTTTTA
Source organism: Xerocomus tenax (assembly GCA_038092415.1). Lineage (NCBI taxonomy): Eukaryota > Fungi > Basidiomycota > Agaricomycetes > Boletales > Boletaceae > Xerocomus > Xerocomus tenax. Next base: position 24,831 of record JBBPQJ010000009.1, read on the forward strand.
CAACCTCGGCTGGCCGTACAATACGGTGCCAGCGACTGAAGGGGCTCATTAGATAGTTTCTCCTTTATTGCACACCCTAGACCGTCGTCCACTTTCCCCCTGGCGTCATTCTTATTCACACTCATGTACCACCTTCTTAAATTCTAATGGGGCTCGTCGTAGCTCATTTTATTTTTCGGCGCAGTTGAGTACATAGAACATATTTAATACCATTCCGTTGTG